>JAMRYI010000901.1:0-65879 GCA_029231635.1 Ditylenchus weischeri | reverse complement strand
ATTAAACGATTGGCACATAACTCCACTACCCTTTAAAAAAAGAGCGCACCAAAAAGTAAAAAAATAAAAAAGTTTTGGCAAAAATAAACTAGAGCGTTTATAATGAATTAAATTGATATAAAATATACCAAATATACCAAACTCCATTTTTCACTGCAAAAACCTATGATTTTATGTTGAAAAACGGTGCTAAAAATTTTTTTAAATCAAAAAATTCTGATATTACTTTTGCAATTGGTTGATTTTAAAATATTAAAATATGATGTTTAAACGTTTCGAATAAATCTGAAAGTTTATTATTTCTGATAACTTATAACTTAAATTTAAGAATGCGTTAATGGAAAGTGTCCTGGTCAGTACGAGTGCAATCAAGAAACCTATATTTGTTGTAAGATTTATGTAAACACATATAAGTAAGAGTACCATAGCTGGTGACAAACATGTGGAAAAGTATACATATAATGCTCAAAACAGAACTTTTCCTTCGACCTTACTCTGGTTTGGAATTTTACCTAACCAGACTATCTGGTAGGGTAAGAGCAAAACCGCAAGGAAACTAAGAGAAAATGGTACTTTAGCCAATTTCTGATTATGCGGCTTTTACTAATGTGATGACCCTCTTGAGGATGATCGCAAAAAGTGGGACTCATTCTAGATGTAAAAGAATGAAAAATCCCATTTAAAAACATTGGTTTTTTTGTCGGAAAATTTCCGCTTCTATCTAAGCACATGTTTCCCATCCTAACAAGGAGGTGGAAAAGTTAACATTTCCATTGCAATGCAGACTGTCGATTTTGAAACAAGATTCTTGTTCAGCATGGTCGATTTGCTCTAAAATTGTTTTTTCTAGTTCAAAGCTCACTGTCTAATTTTGATTTCTTCTCAAGACAACAATTATTCAAATCTGGAATTTTTCGAATTTTAAATATTTATTGTTCAGAGCGGTATTTCAAATTTTACTGGAAGTTGAAAGGTTTAAGGACAGTTTTATGAGCAAATCGACCATGCTGAGCACGAATTCGCAGTTGAAACCGGTGCCCTGTCAAGTGTTATATGAAAAAATTATTTAAGATGTCATTGGACATTAAAAGGTGATAGAAACGTTTTACGTCAAAAAAATTCGAACTTTTTCAGAGTCTGGCTAATCATTCCAAAAGCATGTTTTTATTCTACTTCAAATCACTTTCTGGTTTTTCTTGCTCTGTCGAATGGTATATAACATATACAGTCGAGTCTCGATATAACGGACACCGGGGGACCGGGCCCAGGTGTCCGTTATATCGAGTGTCCGTTTTATCGGGTGTCCGTTATATCGAAGTTCGTCGACCAAAATATAGTCCACTGTACTTTATATCGAGATTCTGCATCAAACATATTTGTCGGATCACGTTAACCTCATGCAAGAGCCTGCCTAGCGAGAGTGGTTATAAGCCACATACTATTTTACCGACATTGTCTGCTGGATCCATCCACACGATCGATAATCTTCTTCTTCTCTTCCAACGAAATGATACGGCGCTTCTTGCTTGGGAGTGATAATGATCGATATCTGGAATTAAACAGCTAGAAGCAAAAAAAAGATAATGAAATGTTTAATCACGCAGAGCATAAAAAATGAACTCAGTTAGCGCGTAAAATATTTCCGTTCAAGACAAATTGCGTAAAAAATTGAATTCACATTTTTCTCATATTTTCTAAGTGTACGTTATATCGAGGGTCGCTCTATTGAGTCGGGACCGGCATACGGTGTCTGTATTTTTGCTATTTTTTGCGCGCGTCCAACTGTGGCTAGTATAATGAAATCCGGCCAATTTTTTCCTATTCTAACTTGAATATAAAAAAAAAAAAATGCTGTTATCCCTCGCAATAATGGTTTGGTTAAGGCGTGCCCACTTCTATAACTACAGCAACTACTGTTAAACCGGATCTCACAAAACCAGAAACCAAAGAAGCTCTGAACCCTGAGCAAGAGGCCAAACTTGTCAGACTGGCGCGGCAACTGACTGCAGAGTCACAAAAAGAAGTAGTGCAGGACAAAAACAATCCGAGTTCATAGAAGTTTACTTCAAACCTGCTTTGATAATATTTCTTAAATAAATTATTGCTTTTACTTTTTATGCTCATTAATTTGTCTTTTGGTCTAGCAACTAATTGATTGAACCAGAACTACAGGATAAAAGAGAAAAAATAACTTTTTTCACTGAAATAAATCCTGCTTCTACTTTTACCAATGAAGTGTGTGCTTAATAATGGCTCTGTGGGAGAGCAGGGTCATTTTTCAACTGCCTCTCTTGCTTCGACATTCCCACATTCTAGTTGCCTTTTGACTGAGACTCTTAATCGGCATAAGAATTTTGGAAAACTGGCCGCAGCTATATTTGTGCTTTGTAGCGGCTAAAAAAGATTTTATAAAGAAAGTGACCTTCTCCTATCTAGGGTAGCCTCTTTTTTAGCTTGTCCCCTCAAGAATTTTAACAAATTATCAGGGTAATTTTGGTAGGATTTCCGAAACGGTCGGTTTGAAAAAACCAGTTTTTTTTCAAACGCTTAACCACGATCAAGCAACCTTATAGTAACCTTTTAGTAACCTTGTTGTAAAGGGTGCGGCATTCTTGTCTACCACATTTGTTTTACTCATAACTTTTTGAATTCGTGAAATTTCGGCGCGATCTTTTGGGACATCTCTTAGGACATTGTGCGCAACCGTTTGGTTCCAAACATTCATAATAATACTTTATTCAACAGCACCAGAAAACATCAGACAGAAATAACAGCAAAGTTCAAAAAAATCTCGAAAATTTCAATGACAATGCCAAAGTTTGCTATTTTTTTGTTTTTTTGCATGTTTTCCTTTTAGGTGGGTTCGAACAAAGCTGAAAGAAGAAGAAGTGATTGCCCGATTTCGAGAAGACGAACACGCAAGTCTCAGAAGCGGAATCAGAATTTACCGGACTCAACCAGCCAATTTGGAAGAACTGAAGCAAAGGATTGAGGCGGCTTTCGACAACCCGTTCAATCAACTCGTACGAAAACCGTCTCCGCAGATGCATCGATGTCCGAAGCCAAAGCGTTGAGCAAGCATATGGAAATGTTGAGTCAATGAAAATTTGAAATTTTCGGGATTTTTTTGAACTTTCCTGTTATTTCTGTCTGATGTTTTCTGGTGTTGTTGAATAAAGTGTTATTATGAATGTTTGGAACCAAACGGTTGCGCACAATGTCCTCTTTCGAACAAAAAAAAGATCGCGCCGAAATTTCACGAATTCAAAAAGTTATGAGCAAAACAAATGTGGTAGACAAGAATGCCGCACCCTGTACGTTAAGTTAACGGGTTAGGCTTGAAACAAAACGAAGTGAAACAATTTTTTCCGATTTTAATGTTCGCCTTTTCATATCAAAGCAGTGTAGGTTAGGGCGGATTGAAATTCCGGCAATTATCTTGTCCCACCTTTCAAAAACTTTGCAGTTTTATAGGCAAATCGAATTCACTGTTAAAAATGCACTTTTCTTTAGCAAAATAAGAGTGTTACGTCAGAACCTTCTTTTAACTTTTTTTGAGAGTCTTGCTAATCACTCCAAAAGCCTGTTTTTATTCTACTGCAAAGCATTTTGTGGGGCAGTTTTTCTTGCTCTGTCGAATGGTATACATGGATAACTAAAAACATGATCTTATCACACTTTTTTTGCATATTCAAGTATTGACACAATTATTTTTCATAACTAAAATGTTTACATTCTGTTGTCATAAAAACTTCGATGATATCTTATTGGAAAGCCCGGAACTTATACGGTTCCCCCCATACCCGGAATTTTTAAAAAGTGACCCAAAACCACTGTTGCGTCTTCGACGCAAGTGATGTCTACAAAATTCTTCACTTTCCCAGCCTGGGGTTTGGTGGCCTATTGGTTAAGGCGATTCCCTGCGGATCCAAAGGGAGTGGGATCAAATATCCCCTCCATTCCCCTTTTTCCAATTCACGAGCTGGTGGCCGTGGCCGCTCGCGACATGGCGATCTTGGCAGGAGACCAACCTGCAACTTCCTGGTCTACTAGTCAAAGAAACAGGTCCAGCAGGCAGAGAAGCAAAAGGACACAGCACGTCTGCCCAGCGAAGAGCACTCCAGCTTACAGAAAAGCACAGAGAGGACAGCCTAGTAGCATAGAAGGGAACAGCTTACTCACCCAGGACCTGGCCAGCAGTCTACAAAAACCAAAAAGAAAGTTGGCTACAGATGAATAGACCAGATACAAAAAAAAAATCACGGCCTGGGAAGCACTCCAGCTGGCTAAAGCAATACCTCAAGCAAGCCAAGCAACCACTTCTCCTCGGTGGGGAGTGTTGCGTCTTCGACGCAAGTGATGTCTACAAAATTCTTCACTTTCCCAGCCTGGGGTTTGGTGGCCTATTGGTTAAGGCGATTCCCTGCGGATCCAAAGGGAGTGGGATCAAATATCCCCTCCATTCCCCTTTTTCCAATTCACGAGCTGGTGGCCGTGGCCGCTCGCGACACCACTTCCAAACTCATTTTTTCTGCTCAACAAGATACGAGAAGCATTTCTAAACCCTTTCTGAATAAAAAATTTGAATTTTGTCAAAAAATTTTGCCTCCCACCCCTCAGCAGTAGGTGGCCTTTTTGGGGTATTTTAGGGACATTTTTGGGTGATTTATCACATTTTTCTTGCTGGAGCTGGCCAAAAAGACTCTATAAATGCATTTTTGAAACCAAATATCAAACATTTAAGGTATGTTTGGCCGCTTCGCGGCCATGATATTTGGCTTAGGTACCTTTACTATTGATCAAAAAGGCATTTAGAGAGTCTTTTTGCCCAGCTCCAGCAAGAAAAATGTGATAAATCATATATATATACAAGGGACCACAGGCTCCGATAGGCGCCTCTATAGTATTTCGAAATTTCAATGAGGGGCTATGACTTCATCCATAAAAATAGGTATATCCCCTATTAGAACTCATTTTTTTCGCCTGTTCTTTTTTTAAAACGAAAGCTGACATTCTGGGGAACACGATGGTATTAGCGACAAAAGTGATTTCGCTATCTACGACCCGTTCTGGCCTTCGAAGTAAAAAGCGTTAACCAACCACCCACCCACACATGCCAAATACTATATAAGATATAAAGGGTCAGCCCTCGGCCCGGACCATGTACCCCCAAAGCGGCTTCCTGTTGAAGTAGGTCGCCTTTGGAGGTACATGGTCCCGGCCAAGGGCTGACCCTTTATATATCAAGAAATATATTTCTTGAAGCATCACTACCAAGATACCACCAACATGGTACCACTACCAGGGTACAACTACCCGGGTCTTTAAATCTGTGTTACTCTACTACATATGCATATATATTTTTTAATTTGCAATAAATTGTGAAATTTACCAGGTTTGTCTACAATGTTCTTTCTTTTTTTATATATATTTTTCTCCTGGAAAAAAATAAACGGCTGAGACAGCGCATGTATCTTTATTTTCATTGGTTAAATTTCTTTGATATATTTCTTGATATATAAAGGGTCAGCCCTTGGCCCGGACCATGTACCTCCAAAGGGGCTTCCTGTTGAGGTAGGTTGCCTGCCGAAGGCAGGCAGGTGGAAAATCTAAAAAAGTCAAAATTTTTGATGGAAAGTGGTCGGAAACAACGTTTTTATCGGTTTTGGCGTGTAAGAATTGCTTAGAATTGGTTAAAACTTGTTTTTGAAAAAATTCCGATATGGGGGTGGTAACCGTATAAGTACCGCCCTTTCGAGTGTTACATGAAAAAATTATTTAAAGATGTCATTGGACATTAAATTTTTTCCTTGGACTCCCAAACTCCTTAGAAGCGTGAAGATTTGAGCCGCTCAAATTATCAGAGGCTATACGGCAAGGACAAAATATGACATTTTCAAACTAACTTACAAAAATTCTTTGACCAAATACATTCTCCTTAATCACTGTTTATTTTATAAGACAAAAGTTTGAAAATGACTTAAAAATATGTTGTCACAGCCTAATTCAATTAGCTTGGTCCTGGATTTGTTTTTATTAGAGTGGCAGAGAGCCAAATGTGCATGTAGATATCTATGCAATCTTAAGTGCATTTTCGAATTTCATTCTTTTCTGCAACAAACTCCGTGCTTACGTGCTCATATAGTTGCTTATATCTTGATGTTGCTAATTTCTTGTTTTTCTTGGCCTTAACTCTGAAATCCTAGTCAAAAATGAGGGGGTGCACGTCTATTAGAGACTGCCCTTCTAATAGAGAAAATACGGTATCCTTCAAACAATTGCAATAATTGTATTGCAGCATATCCTCTTCAATTGAACCGTTGTATCGCAGTTGGCGTTAGAAGTGTTGAAAAAACATCGAGTTTCTAAGATTTTGTTACAAAGTTTGGTAATCGAAAACCTCCACAAACGAAACCTCCCGTCTTACTCTATATGATAAAAAAGAGATCGGGTTGGTGTGTTCATAAAATAAAAAAATTACAGCCATTTCAATTCCCCCCTGTAAGTAGGGTAAAATAGTCTTTAAAGTTGGAGGTCAATTTTTGGGAAATTTGAAGTTTGTTTTCTGGCTGAATTCTTTGGATGGCTAGCTGATTGATAGCGAAGTCAATTCTCTTTTGGTAGTCTTCATCCTTCAACTCTTGGACAATTATCATTTTGCAAGGATGGTAGCCGGCTCAGAGTTTTTAAGTTCTTCAGAGTTATTTGGACGGACATTCAGCTCGTTTAAACAGCATTTGCAGCACTTCTAATGGACATTTGCTTTGGATTCTCATTGAATTGTTCCAGAATTTCTTCTTTCAGTTCAGGTGTTCGAACAGAGCCAAAAATTCAAAAAAACAGATGTTTCAACCAATAATGACACACTTTTCTCTGCTTACGTCTTTCATCCCAGAGATCAGGAGGCAATAAGTTTTTTGTGCCAATTGACAATGCTCTGTGGATTTGGAGTTGTTGCATGCCTTCCGAAGTTTTCGTCTTTGTGAAACCCAACAAAAGCCGCCTTGGGAGAAAATCCATGTGTGATGTACCAGCAAACAATATTAGTATTTTCTTGATCGGAAAACCCCATAGCAATTGATGATTCAGATAAAAAATAAATGAAAAATACAAATAAACAAGAATAAGATAATCACTTATCACATCAAAAGAAAGATAAAATTGAAAACTCAAATTTCCCAAATATCGACCTCCAACTTTAAAGGCCATTTTACCCTACTTATGTTTGAGTTATCAGGCTAGTGTAAAAACCAAAAATTTTTCAGGAGCTCGAGCTATCGAACAAGCAAAAGAACACCAAAATATCTCAGAAATTAGTAATCTAAGTGCCTGTCGGCTATAGTGAAGAATAGGGTTCCAAAAATCAGCTTGGTCCCCCCTGTTGTTTTTTTCGTAAAAAACAGCTTGGTCCCCCCTGTTGTTTTTCGTAAAAACAGCTTGGTCCCCCTGTTGTTTTTCGTAAAAAACAGCTTGGTCCCCCCTGTTGTTTTTTTCGTAAAAAACAGCTTGGTCCGCCCTATTGTTTTTTTCGTAAAAAACAGCTTGGTCCCCCTGTTGTTTTTTCGTAAAAACAGCTTGGTCCCCCTGTTGTTTTTTTCGTAAAAACAGCTTGGTCCCCCTGTTGTTTTTCGTAAAAACAGCTTGGTCCCCCTGTTGTTTTTCGTAAAAAACAGCTTGGTCCCCCTGTTGTTTTTTCGTAAAAACAGCTTGGTCCCCCTGTTGTTTTTCGTAAAAACAGCTTGGTCCCCCTGTTGTTTTTTTCGTAAAAACAGCTTGTCCCCCTGTTGTTTTTTTCGTAAAAACAGCTTGGTCCGCCCTATTGTTTTTCGTAAAAACAGCTTGGTCCCCCTGTTGTTTTTCGTAAAAACAGCTTGGTCCGCCCTATTGTTTTTTTCGTAAAAACAGCTTGGTCCCCCTGTTGTTTTTTTCGTAAAAACAGCTTGGTCCCCCTGTTGTTTTTTTCGTAAAAACAGCTTGGTCCCCCTGTTGTTTTTTCGTAAAAACAGCTTGGTCCGCCCTATTGTTTTCGTAAAAACAGCTTGGTCCCCCTGTTGTTTTTCGTAAAAACAGCTTGGTCCCTCTGTTGTTTTTTCGTAAAAACAGCTTGGTCCCCCTGTTGTTTTTTTCGTAAAAACAGCTTGGTCCGCCCTATTGTTTTTCGTAAAAACAGCTTGGTCCGCCCTATTGTTTTTCGTAAAAACAGCTTGGTCCGCCCTATTGTTTTTTTCGTAAAAAACAGCTTGGTCCGCCCTATTGTTTTTTTCGTAAAAAACAGCTTGGTCCGCCCTATTGTTTTTTTCGTAAAAAACAGCTTGGTCCGCCCTATTGTTTTTTTCGTAAAAAACAGCTTGGTCCCCCTATTGTTTTTCGTAAAAACAGCTTGGTCCGCCCTATTGTTTTTTTCGTAAAAACAGCTTGGTCCGCCCTATTGTTTTTTCGTAAAAACAGCTTGGTCCCCCTGTTTTTTTCGTAAAAACAGCTTGGTCCGCCCTATTGTTTTTTTCGTAAAAACAGCTTGTCCGCCCTATTGTTTTTCGTAAAAACAGCTTGGTCCGCCCTATTGTTTTTTTCGTAAAAAACAGCTTGGTCCGCCCTATTGTTTTTTTCGTAAAAAACAGCTTGGTCCGCCCTATTGTTTTTTTCGTAAAAACAGCTTGGTCCGCCCTATTGTTTTTTCGTAAAAACAGCTTGGTCCCCCTGTTGTTTTTCGTAAAACAGCTTGGTCCGCCCTATTGTTTTTCGTAAAAACAGCTTGGTCCGCCCTATTGTTTTTCGTAAAAACAGCTTGGTCCGCCCTATTGTTTTTTCGTAAAAACAGCTTGGTCCGCCCTATTGTTTTTCGTAAAAACAGCTTGGTCCGCCCTATTGTTTTTCGTAAAAACAGCTTGGTCCGCCCTATTGTTTTTTTCGTAAAAACAGCTTGGTCCGCCCTATTGTTTTTTCGTAAAAACAGCTTGGTCCCCCTGTTGTTTTTTCGTAAAAACAGCTTGGTCCCCCTGTTGTTTTTCGTAAAAACAGCTTGGTCCCCCTGTTGTTTTTCGTAAAAACAGCTTGGTCCCCCTGTTGTTTTTTTCGTAAAAACAGCTTGGTCCCCCTGTTGTTTTTTCGTAAAAACAGCTTGGTCCGCTCCTATTGTTTTTTCGTAAAAACAGCTTGGTCCCCCTGTTGTTTTTTTAAAAACAGCTTGGTCCCCCTGTTGTTTTTTTCGTAAAAACAGCTTGGTCCCCCCTGTTGTTTTTTTCGTAAAAAACAGCTTGGTCCGCCCTATTGTTTTTCGTAGAAACTAGTTTGGTCCTATAAATTTTGGCCGGAGTGCCTTATATGTCATAGCCCGAAAAGTGGTTTGACCACTTTTTGAACTTATCTTGTCGTAATTAGTACGAAAACATGTTTTTTCACCCGGACGATTATTTGTGGAAAAATATTTTTGACCAAAATGATCATAAATGATCAATAAATGATCATAAATATAGTTACACATCCACCAATTCACATGGCTGCTGTATGTAAAAGGGGAATGAGAGTGTTAAACTTTAGCATATTGTTCGGAATAGTCTCTAAGGTGATAGGGGTGCGCATCTCTAAGTTCAAGCCCCCCCGCCCTGCGGGGCGCGGGGGCTTGCTTGAGATGCGCACCCCAAGCACCTTAGAGACCATACATCTCAAAAGTGGGCTATGTAAGTGTACAACAACACTTGCATAGCCCTGCTTTTGCATGTGGTAGGCCGGCCATGAGAATTGATGCTCACCCGCCCGAACAGTGGACAATATGATCAAAATTATTTTAATACAACAAACAACTATTGAGAGAATATAGAGAGAAAACCACAACAATCATATATAACAATCAAAAAAGTGGTTATTTATGATCATTAATGATCTTTTATTGATCATTTATGGTCAAAAATAATTTTTCAAAAAATGTCGTCCGGGTGAAAAAAACATGTTTTTCGTACTATATACGACCAGATAAGTTCAAAAAAGTGGTCAAAACCACTTTTCGGGCTATGACATATAAGGCACTTTAGCCTAAATTTTAATGAATTTTAATAAAAAACACCTTGGTCCCCCCTCTTGTTTTTACAAATAAAACAACAGGGGGGACCAAGCTGATTTTTGGAACCCTATTCTTCAATAGCGCCGTGCCTGTCTTATAGTACTCAAAATTGGTGGGACACCCGGTATTTTTCAAAATAATAGAAACCAGACATTTTGTGGCATGAAAGGGTCATTAACTACGCTATACATCATTCTCTATGTCCTCTTCAGTATTTTGACCACAATTTTTGTTCATTTGGTAGTCTGGCTATGCTTCCATCTGTCCTTGATTTAGCAAAAGCAGTAGAATAGGCAAAACCAACTCAGAATAGTTTAGCAGCCAAAGGGCTTAAATTTTTTCTTCAACCACTAGCCGAAAAATTTATGGATGCGCTAAGTGGAAGTAGTAGGAGGAAACGACTCATTATTATTGCTGTTTCTTTCCTTCCTTCCTTACCCACACATGTATTAGCCAGCTAGCAAAGATTGGAAGAAGACGAAAAGGAAAAAAGGCCGCTCCATACTATCTTACAGGGTGGCAGAAAAAAGTTTAAAATTTCCTTTGAACATTTTGCAAACTTAATTACATTCAAGCCAATGACACGCTCGATACTATGACATCCTGGTTAGATTCCGACCCAAAGTTAGCCCAAAGTCAGACCTCGATATTATTACTCCAAATCCCGGTCGCGCAAGGTGTCCTATTATCAAGCTTTGACTGTATCATATTTTTTTCTATTTATAATTAGGACTTTATGTGCTTGAGGGGGGTGGTTGGTTTTTGGTCGGCACCGATTTTTTCACTATCAATTTTTAAATACAGGGTGGCGCAAGAAATTCGCCCGATTTCAAACATCCATAACTTGAGACATTTGAATTCTGTAAACGCAGAACACCTTAATCACGGGGCTTTCATTTGGTATCAAAAAAAATTTGAAAATTTTTGACTTTTTTGCCTTGGTCCCCATTTAGAAAATGTCGAAAATCTAATTTTGGACCAAAGGGGGGACCAAGGCGAAAAAGTCAAAAAATTTCAAAATGATACCAAATGAAAGCGCCCGTAATTCTAAGGTGTTCTGCGTTTACAGAATTTCGAAATTGTGTCAGAACAAAAAGTTATGGATGTTTGAAATCGGGCGAATTTCTTGCGCCACCCTGTATAATGGTTTTTGGTCGGCACCGATTTTTTCACTATCATTTTTTAAATGCAGGGTGGTTACTCATAAGTGGTTAACGAAATTAATGTGACCATTACAATCAACATGTAACAATTTATAAAAATTATAATGAAAAAAACGGTAAAAAAAAAGCAACCGCAAATGTGCAGTTGCTTCTTATAACTGGGAGATGTGATGCTTTTTTAGATAGCATGTGATGGGGTGAAAGGGAATCAAGGGACCTTTTTTCGGACGTCACCCTAACACATATAAAAAAACGATACAAATTTTCTATTGGTCGCATATTATCATTTATTGGCCACATTACATATCAGCAAAATTCTAACAATGTTCACTCAAAATGTTTTCTTCCTGTTGTCTTGGTAGCTTAAACGAATTGAAACACGTATATTGTATTCACTCCATTAATCCCCCCATTCACAGACAAGAATTTCTGGATTCAGCCTTCGGTTAAAAATTCTGGCTCTTTTCTTGGTTTTTGCTGTCATTTTTGAGTTCTGGCTTCAAGCGGAGACGTAGCCAGAAATTTTTTAAGGGGGTGCTCCTCTAGAGGTCATTTTACCTACAACCTTTTTGACTTTTATTGTGTTTTTATATTAAACTGTTCGGGCAAACCTTTTTTTGCACCTGATTTCCTTCTTTCTGCAGCTGATCCACAGTGGGACCAAACACTTTCAAAAATAAAATTCTAATTTTTTTTCAAAAATGGTTCAATACTTAAAATGATTTTTATGAACTAAGATATCGATTAAACTAGGTAAGTGGTGCGAAATTTCTGTCTGATATACCGTATTTTCTCTAATACAGCGACATGCTCTAGGTCGATCTCGAGATTTTAGGGTGAAAATCTAAAATCTGAAAAGTGGAATCGGTAGAGCTCGTGGGAGTTAAGAAAATGCAATAAACAGCTTTTCAAGATATTGACTCTGAGCTGAGATATAGGTCCTCAAAGTTGAGGGAGTGAGTTATTAGAGGAAATATGGTAAGGCCATTTTTGATTGACAATTTTCCAATTTTTGCGAGTTTAAAAAATCGATCGGCATGCCGCTGTATTAGAGGAAATACGGTACTCAAAATAGCAATATCTCAACCCATACTGATTATTTTGATTTGATCTTGACGGATCCGGATTCAGTGAGACATTTTGGTATTAAAAGTGACTTTCCGAAAATTTTCACTCTCAAAAATCAAAAGTATGAGAAGTTAGTCCAAAAAAAAACTCGCGCATCCATAGTTTTTTTCGCCTTTTTATCAGTATCAAGACACTCTCTGTGATTCACCCTGTATTACAGTCAAACTTCGATAACCCAGCACCCCCAATAACCCGGCACTTTTGAAAAATTTGGTTAGTCGTCCGACAAAATCGACAAAGTTCACCCCCGATAACCCGGCACCTTGAGCTTAGTCCTGTCCTTTAAAATGAAGCCTGATAAGCCGGCACTAGTCATTTTGGAGTTATTTTCCATGATATTTCTATATAGTATTTGGGACGGGTGGGTGGGTGGTTAACGCATTTGAGTACATGTCTGGTCACAAAGGAAAACTTTTTTTAGTGTAATCATTTTATTTGCATGTTTATGCTCATTCGAAAGCTCTTTTAATGGCGGAGGACCTTTCGCAATCAGATTTGAAGATTGCTGTGAAAAAAATTGAGATTTTGCCCCTTGAAAGTGAAAAGTGGTGGTTTTCAGGGTTAATCTTATGAGTGCCCATTTGGTCACAAGGAAAACTTTTTTTAGTGTGATATTTTTATTTGCATGTTTATACTCATTCGAAAGCTCTTTCAATGGCGCAGGACCTTTCACAATCAGATTTGAAGATTGCTGTGAAAAAATTGAGATTTTGCCTTTTAAAGTGAAAAGTGGATTTATATTTGAATTTCAAAATACGATATAGGCGCCGATAGGCGCCTGCTGTCCCTTGTATAAGTGTAAGTTTGCAGTATAATAGTGAAATAACACAGTAAAAAAAGTAAAATGCTGCAGTAAATTCAAATTACTCTCAAAACATACCAAACTAGTCTAGAGAATTGTATTACTTCTATTTAACTGTACTATAAAGGGGTTGTAATTAGTTTAAATGTTTATTTCTGGATTTTATTCGAAAATTCCGTACCCCATAAACCCGGTACCCCCGATAACCCGGAACCTTTAAATGGTCCCCAGCGGTGCCGGGTTATCGAGGTTCGACTGTACTACAGAGTGTCCAATAAAAACCGCACCATTTTTTTAACTCGCGCTTTTTCCCTCTCTTCAACTGTTACAGTCAAATTTTTATTTACAAATGGTCGGGTCAATATATTTTTTTGTTTATCAACTCCTTTTTTTTTGATAATTTATTTACATCGATGGTTGAAATCTCAAAAAAAATTTTTGGGGAATGCACCCGTCCGCGGAAGCTCTTGACAAAAAAATTTCAAAAATGGTGCAGTTGTTATTGGACACCCTGTATTGAAAACTGCTCAAGAGTATGGTCTCTAAACAACTAATGTTTCTTATTCTTCGGCTGGCTGAAGATTTTCTTCAGGCTTTGATGTTTGCTGGCTGGATGCTGCTGCTGGCTAGATTTCTGCCGGTCTTTTTGGCTGTTGTTTGTTAAGCTGGGTGGCTTAGGGCAAGAGAGACACATAGAGGGAACCTTTTTGTTTGGGTTGCAAGATTTGGAGCTAGCTGGTGGTGCAAGGGGTTACTTTTTCTTGTTTCTGGACTGGTGATTCTCCTTATTTCTTGTTAGTTTTTTTGGGTTCCTTGCTTCCTTGCTGGCCAATATTACTTTGTGCTAGTAGGAGATGGTTTTGAGTGGTTCTCACGCTTATTTTCTTTCTTGTGGATGAAATCGTTATTTGGAGCAAGATTGTTTATGTCCTTGTCTGTATTATTAATTTTTACTTTTAATGGTTAAATTGATTTTTAAGGGATTGGATATTTTTCACTTGCCCTTATTAATTCTATAACGAATGTACCAAAAGTTCCCAGTGGATTTTCGAAGCCTTATCTTTAATCTATGTTGCGATCATAATTTTTTTCTTTTAATACCATTTTGTAGCACTGTTTCTGTTTCTTTCGAATGGCATATTAGAATTAGCTTGATTATTTTGGATAAATCACCGTTTGGCTTCAAACCCTTGTGAGCTTATTTTAAGAAGTTGACGAGCGTTATCATCACTTTCAGTGATCAAATGTTTTATTGTATTTTGAGCGTCACGTCAACATTTTATCATCATGTTGTAGCGCAGCTCAAGAGCTACAAAACCCATGTTACAGAATATTTTTGCTGAATCTGAGTGTTGAGATATGGCCTTTTGGAAAAAATCAATTTCTTGAAAATGACCAAAATCCAAGTTTTTCCAATTCAAGAAATTGATTTTTTCCAAAAGGCTATATCTCAACAATCAGATTTAGCAAAAATATTCTATATCGTCCGACAAAATCGACAAAGTTCACCCCCGATAACCCGGCACCTTGAGCTTAGTCCTGTCCTTTAAAATGAAGCCTGATAAGCTGGCACTAGTCATTTTGGAGTTATTTTCCATGATATTTCTATATAGTATTTGGGACGGGTGGGTGGTTGGTTAACGCATTTGAGTACATGTTTGGTTACAAAGGAAAACTTTTTTTAGTGTGATATTTTTATTTGCATGTTTATACTCATTCGAATGCTCTTTTAACGGCGGGGGACTTTTTGCAATCAGATTTGAAGATTGCTGTGAAAAAAATTGAGATTTTGCCCCTTGAAAGTGAAAAGTGGTGGTTTTCAGGGTTAATCTTATGAGTGCCCATTTGGTCACAATGAAAACCTTTTTTTAGTGTGATAATTTTATTTGCATGTTTATGCTCATTCGAAAGCTCTTTTAATGGCGGAGGACCTTTCACAATCAGATTTGAAGATTGCTGTGAAAAAATTGAGATTTTGCCCTTTCAAAGTGAAAAGTGGTGGTTTTCAGGGTTAATCTTATGAGTGCCCATTTGGTCACAATGAAAACCTTTTTTTAGTGTGATAATTTTATTTGCATGTTTATGCTCATTCGAAAGCTCTTTAACGGCGGAGGACCTTTCGCAATCAGATTTGAAGATTGCTGTGAAAAATTGAGATTTTGCCCTTGAAAGTGAAAAGTGGTGGTTTTCAGGGTTAATCTTATGAGTGCCCATTTGGTCACAATGAAAACTTTTTAGTGTGATAATTTTATTTGCATGTTTATGCTCATTCGAAAGCTCTTTTAACGGCGGAGGACCTTTCGCAATCAGATTTGAAGATTGCTGTGAAAAAATTGAGATTTTGCCCCTTGAAAGTGAAAAGTGGTGGTTTTCAGGGTTAATCTTATGAGTGCCCATTTGGTCACAATGAAAAACTTTTTTTAGTGTGATAATTTTATTTGCATGTTTATGCTCATTCGAAAGCTCTTTTAACGGCGGAGGACCTTTCGCAATTAGATTTGAAGATTGTTGTGAAAAAATTGAGATTTTGCCCTTTCAAAGTGAAAAGTGGATTTGTATTTAAATTTCAAAATACGATATAGGTGCCGATAGGCGCCTGCTGTCCCTTGTTTTCTATATTTAGTTAGAATTTTCACTGAAATTTGTGCTTGCCGCACCTTTTCTTATTTCTTTTTCGTTCAGATCTTACCCAAATGGCTATGAAAAGTGCACAGAAGTGCCTCTCAAGCCAGAGCACGGTAAGATCAAGAGAATAATGTCAGCATCCGCTACTCTCTCTTCTAGTATCTTTCTTCACGATGATTAGTGCTTCTTTAGTCCCGCCATACTCTTATTTTTTTATAAAAATAGGCACAAAATCAACCCCGAACTTATTTTTTCTGCTTTACACTTTGAAAGAAACATTTCTAAACATTTTTTCATTAAATTTTTTGATTTTGTCAAAAATTTTGCCTCTCACTCCTAACGGATAGATGGATCATTTTAAGTGTTTTGTTGCATTTTCCTTGATGGAGCTGTGCAAAAAACTCTCTGAATAAATTTTTGATTGAGAATCTTGCTCATAATGATGTTGCAGGTAGGCATCTCTAACCCACCGAGCCCCCTGCGTCCGCGAAAAACAATGAAACTCTTCCGGGACTCTACGAGTTAGCGAGGAAAACTGCTCCATTCCAATCTAGAATGCTTTGGTGGAGCAGACAGACAATATAAAATATTAGCTTGTCTCAAAATTTCGCACCGTTTCACAGTCAAACGTTCAAATAAATTTCAAATTTTATTCAAAACAAAGCATAACAATTAATCGACAAAATAATCTCCATCAAATTCCACAACTTTCTCCCAGCGTTCTTCCGTCCAAATCCGGCTGGCTTTGAAGAAAAGAAACGATCCCAGAATCAGCCCAGAATCAAACAAAAACAACATAACGTGGCGAATATGATTGCTATCCATCTAAAAACAATAAACAATATGAGCTGAGCAAAAAAATAAACGATAAACTGAAAAACATTGCAAAATAAACACAGAGAACTTTTTAAAACTGTACAAAATTTTCAACAGGGGGGACCAAGGCAACGCGGTGCGAACTTTTGAGACAACCTAATATCTCCAACTAGTGTCCAAATGCCACAAGGCTTAGCCTTCCTACAAGCAATCGGTTCGAAAATCAGTCCGATTTTCAAAAGCCTTTTGGCATTCGGGCACAGAAACAGTAAAGTGCCAGTTCCAAGTGAATGTCGATTTCGATCACCCATGTTTTGAAAAGTTCAATATTTTGCTGAATAATATGAAATTGTTAAATAATGCCTGAAATTGGGAGATTCAAAATAGCTAGTTTTGTTTTAATGTTCAACTGTTTCAAAAAATACTTTTATCGATGATTTTAGCCGAATTTCGTGTGTTCTGATTTTTGGGCTCATCGACTTACGAGTCCTGGGGTATAGTGTAATTTACCCATTAAGTTATTTGATTCTGCTTCATTTCACTTATGCACTCTTAGGCCGAAAAATGGGCAACCGGTTAAAGCCGGATTTTAAAAGTATTTGTCGCGCTACAAAACCGCAAAAAGTCATCTTTGTCCAGTAGCCCAGCGATTCATCTATCACCTATCATCATCTAGCACATTTGAAGTATTGATAGATCAATGTCGTGAGTTTCCATGTAGCTTTGACTCATCGATGTCTAAAACAAAAGGTTGTTAAAAACAACAGCACAAAGAAGCTACACTTTTCAATATTTTACTGCCAGCTAAACAGGTCCGTTATATCGAGGGTCCCTTCATAAGAATGGGATCGGCTAAGGTGTCCGTTATAGAGAGAGTCCGCTGTAGAGAGAGTCCGTTATAGAGGGAGTCCGCTGTAGAGAGAGTCCTTTATAGAGCGGGTAGAATATGCCTTATTTTAGGCAAATCCTACCAAACCAAAAAACAGTCTGTTGTAGAGGGAGTCCGTTATATCAAGTGTTCGTTATAGAGGCAGTCTACTGTACGAAAAAGTTGGTTGACAATATTGCTAAGTTCTATTGGCTAAATTCTTTTTGGGGATAAAATTTAATAGACGGGCTCTCTCTATTAGAAGGGCCCTCTCTAATAGACACAGCCCCTCCGATGGGTGTTAAAAAATAGACGGGCCGGCCCGTCTATTAACCCGTTCATGCCCACGGGTACCAATTTGGTACCAAAAATGCCTTACTCCCCTCTATGCTAATTTTTTTTGAAAGTGTTTGACTCTTTTATTTTTGAATTTGGAAGGTCAAATATAGGGGTAAAATGGCTGGTTTTATTATAAAAATGCAGTCAAAAAATAGGTTTTGTTGACAAAATTTCGAGATTTAGCCCAAAATGGGTTTTCGGTATATGCTTATTTTCCCTTTTTGAATACTACATTCCGCTCGACATTCTGATTGTTGTCAATTTCTCAACTACTTTTTTTATTTATCAAATACTGTCGCACAATAATATAGCTCATTTACTTAATTTTGTTCAGATCCTCAGGTAGAATTCTTTGAAGCAGTTTACACAGAGACCAACGTTGCACTTCTCGCAAATGTTCCTTGTTCGACCATCGCAAACTCCACAGTGCGGTCTTGAATCGGTTGGCACCATCCAATGATTGAAATCATCAAATCATACTGAGTCTGCGACACGCTTTGATCTTTTCATAACGGGCTCAGCAGATTTGCAGATGACAAACAGCCGATAAACATTGCATTCATACACGCAAATAACCCGCCGATAATCACTAGAACAACCCTATAGTATTCAAAAAAACAAGCCAATTTTGGGATAAATCTCGAAATTTTGTCAACAAAACTTATTTTTGACTGCATTTTTATAATAAAATCACCCATTTTACCCCTAGATTTGACCTTCCAAGTGCAAAATTAAAAAAGTCGAAAATTTTCAAAAAAAAATTTAATTCGGGCAAAAACGGGTTAAAGAGATAGGATATAATTAGAGTTGGGAAATGTTATCATTTTTACGAAATTTCTTAACTTTAACTATAAAAACTTTTTCCAAAAAAGTAAATGCAGTCTTAAACTGGAGCTGAAAGTAAATCTTTTAAGCATTTTAGCCGGGCCTTTATAAATCTCATTATTGTTTTTTTTGCTTCCATTGCATTCCTCTTCCTAAAATTCCATTGAGATCAATAGTCGTTTGGAGGGAATCAATAGTCTGCCAAGGCCACCATTCACCATTTTAATTGGCTAGATACAGCAAAATCACGCTGTTCAACTAAATCACATTCCAGTATTAATGGTTTTATTCAGTTACTGCCTCTAGCATCAGACTTTGTATTTTCATTATTCAAAAGCCTTCTTCTAATATTTCCATCTACTTTACTAGTCTTACCTTATCAATTTTCCTAACGATTCCAGTATTCCGGTGGCGGTGTTCATTGGCACGCGTTGAGGCGCACAAGGTAGGCTACGTGACATGTTTTACTGGTTTTTTTTATAAATATGAAAAAAGCATCGCGTCGTAGCATTTCTTCTAGTAAAAAGAATTTTTTGGTTCTTTTCACTTATCGGGACCCCCTTTATTTCAGTGTTCTATCCGTAAATAACACTCCGAAAACATTTTTTATGCAATAAATTGAATTTATTAGGTTGATCCAAAAGTTCTTGGGCACCTTGAAAAAATTTATTTTCGATTTTTTATTCCATTTATTTCGCTCGATGCAGCACTTTTTGGCTGGCAAAGAATACGCAACAGAAGAAGCAATTTTAACAGATCTGCAAGTTTATTTTGATTCGAAACCGATTAGATTCTTTGTTAAAGGTATTGGGAGATTGCCTGAAAGATGGCAAAATGTTGTTGATGTTGAGGGAGATTATTTTGTTGAATAAAGATTTTGGAGAGCTGTTTTGTTGATGTGACTTCGAGTGATATCTCCTCTGAATTAGATCTGCAAACATTGGAATGATAAACATCATGCTAAAATATTAACACGTTAATAAAAAATCGAAAATAAATTTTTTCAAGGTGCCCAAGAACTTTTGGATCAACCTAATATTTTATCCTGAGACAATACATTTCACATGATAACACATACTAACGAGGAATATCAAAAGGCAAGTTTGGTGGATACAAAAGCGAAATGTCTTTGAGTAATTCTTCGAAAGGGTTCTTGTTCTTGATGCGATTGATCCACCAGAATTCTTCCAAGTAGGCAACCAGAGGATGACGTGCTGTTCCACTTTGATTTTTGTCCGCTTCTTAGATGATCGCCACAATCTTCGAAATTGTAACTACATATGTGTCACATGTGGCAAAAGTGATTAAGTATCGCCGTGAGACAAATTCATTTCAAAACTATTTTATCGTTTTAATGCATAAAAATGTTTTCGGAGTGTTATTTACGGGGGTCCCGATAAGTGAAAAGAACCGCATTTCTGCTAGTAAAAAGTCAACCATCTAACTTCTGGAACATTTGATAAAAAAAACTGACAATTTTAGAAAAAAGCTTTTCAAAAGGTAACCCCTAATAAAATATATTCTTAAATCTGAATCCATTTAGGTCATGTCCAACTGAATTCAAGTAGCTAAGATATATAAAAATTAAGAAATTATGTATTTTAATTCAATGTTCCTACGTAAATCTCTTAATTTTAAAATTTTACAGTTAAATTTGGAATTATTAGGAATTATCAATTAGAAAGCCGAGATCCTGTACGACCTTTCAAAGTAGTCCAAAATGGGCAGAAGGTGACCTCTGAACAATTCAAATAAATTTTGCAGGAAACTGAAAAACTCCTCAAATTTGACTAGAAAAGGGTTCCAGACTTCGAATAGCTTCTAGTTTTTATTAATCTAACTTAGGAAATTCATCTAATTAATATGAAAGAGATTCTCAGCTTTCGTTTACTACATAAAAAATCTAAAAATACGACTTTTCGCAATTTTCATACGAGAAAATTATCTCTTATCTCTTATATTCGACGCAAAGTCTGGACTTTAGACTGGTGTGTACTCAACTTTTTATAGGAAAAGTTGAAAATCTGAAATTTATGATCTATGTCTACTAATTAATTTTACGTCCAATAGACTAATAATAAAAAAAATTGCATAGAAATCGAAAAATTTGTGGTGTTCACAGGTGGGGTCGCGACCTCAAGGAAAACAGCCTTGTTTTTAGTGTTTTGACAGCAAACCCCAACGCTTCACCCACCGCGCCATAAAATTTGGAAAAAATGCACCTACTGCCAATTTTGAAAGCCCGTGCCTGAGCTACATTTCATTACGAAATATTAAATGACAATTTCGTTTAAATGACAGTTTCGTAGAAAATTTAATTATTGAATTAAGTTGAGCATTCAAGACGAAGGCGCGGGAGATTTACAGTACCAGTATGTGTCATAACTCTTCGCGTTTTTTTCAAATTTTTAGTCAGAATCGATTTTTTTCTTTTTCGCATATTTCTTCATGAAATTCTTCATTTTTCATTGAAATGTGACAAAGATTTCGGAAGAAACGAGGAAGAAATGCACGATGCGATCAAGGAATTTGTGCGCTCAAGACCGGCCGGATTTTTTGTTAAAGGGATTTCAAAGCTGCAGGAAAGATGGGAGAAAATTGTTGAGGCCGAAGGAAATTATTTTGATGAATGATAAAAAAATAAATAGTAAATAATAAAAAGGTAAAAAAGCCCGGGGTATGTTATCCCAGCGTACGTAAATATATTTTTTTATTATTATTTTATAATAATTTATTTTTATTTATTCTGAAAAATTGTCGATTTTTATAAAAAAAATTCCAAGGATTAGTTCCTAAAAAGTTTGTTAGTTGTACTGCTTGGATAAACTAATTTCCTTACCAAAACAGTGTTTTAAAGCACTATTTTCAGCGGGCCAATGGGAATCAAGTTTGAGCTAGAGGAGCCATCCATGGGTCAACGCTACGCCAAACATCAAATGCAATCAGGTGTTCGGCTCTACCATCAACGCCACTATCAACAGGCTATTGGCCGATGGCGGTCGGCCATGCTCAGGCTCAGGCACGTTACTTGACAATACACTCTTAAAAACAAGTGGTTTAGGAGTGCGGAAGATAGATTCATCACACTCGGCTACATGGCCCAAGCCTTCTGTGATGCTGGCGATTACGAGTCTATGCTGCACTATGCATTGAGTGTGGGTTTGCACTTTATGTCGAGGCACTATTACTGTTCGACTACAGTCGACGCTCGAAATAAAGACACCCCAAAAGTCCGTTCTTGCCTAGGGTTCGACATTTTTAGCCCGAACTTTGACGTCTTATGACGAATTTGATTCGTCGGTACTTCTACTGTTTACACCAAACCTATCATTTTTTGGCTTTCGAATAAATTTTATTATTTGCATAAAATTATGGTATGCCAGGTTATAGACAACTAGGAGGATTGGTGCCTTACTGACGCCTAGTAACAAAAACAATACAAAAGTTTCCGGGGACTATTTTATTTTTAACCCCTTTCGGGTACTATTCTAGTAGTTCGGGTACCATCTAGGTGGTTAGAGAAGTATCCAGGCGGTTGGGTAGGCATCCAGCTGGTTAGGGTACCATTCAGGATCCTTCCAGTCAGTTATGAGTAAGGTGCTTACCTGGTAGTATGAAATCTTTATCAATCACCTTCGTCACTTTCATTAATTGAAGAATAGGTCCAGGTTATTGGGTTACAATCCACGTGGTTTGGTCACTGTATATGTGGTTCTGGTACCATCCAGGTGATTAGAGCACCACCCAGGTCATGGACTATCATCCAGGTGGCTGTGGTAATGTTTAGGTGGTTGGGACACAATCTAGATGGTTGTGGTACCGATTAGGTGGTTAGAGTTTAAACCTATACTCATGAGAAACAGGAGACTCTCTAGTTTACACCATAAAAAACATTTACAACAAATACTCTTAAAGAATTAGATAAAAATGATTTTGAGGATAACCTCATCTAAGCCACGAAAACTGTCCAATTTAAAAGCTTGTGCAAGCGAGTTGTCTCTATTTAGCTCACTTTTTTACTTACAACTCCATACTCATTCAATAGAGGAGATTCTCTAGTTCACACCATAAAAATAAATCAATAATATGTGTACCTCAAAAATGCGAAAAAATCATCAAAAACAGCGTTATGGACACCTCCATATTGCTATTATATATAGAGATTTATATATGCTATAGCGCTTTTTCACATTTTTTTGGCTTTAGAATCAATCTTTAGAATCAATTTTAATCAATCAATTTACCGTATTTCCTCTAATAGAAGCCCTCCCCGAAAATGGTATTTTTGACAATTATTCTTTGACAGACTTGTCGGTTTTGAGCCCTATGCATGTTATAAACCAAAATGTAGCCCAGATTCCAAGCTACATTTTGGTATATAACATGCATGGGGCTAAAAACCGACAAGTCTGTCAAAAAGTCGAAGAATAATTGTCAAAAATACCATTTTCGGGAGGGCTTCTATCAGAGGAAATACGGTAGAATCAATTATTGGCCAATCATGGTGGGTGTATGCATTTTATGTAGGGCTAACCATGACATTAATGGTCTATAATTTGGTATACCAGGTACAATTTATATCTGGTATACCAGATCAAGGACCATTTATGTCCTGGAATACCCTACATGAAGGGTATACCCCCATACACCCATTATGATTACGAATACTAAAATTTATTCCATAACCAAAAAATATAGAAAATGAGGTCGTGGGTAAACAGCAGAAGTACTGATTCATTAGTCTAGTCACAACAATAGCAAGGATTCCAATTTGCGCACGTAAATTCTGGGAATTTATGCTGAGAATGATATAAGGACACAATGTTTTGAAAATAGGTGTCCTTATATCGACATTTACGGGTGTTACCGTAAATGTTCTAATAGAGCCCCCTCTCGACTTTGAGGGTCTGTATCTCGGAGCAAAGTCAATATTTTGCAAAGCTGTTCATTGCATTTTCGTAACTCCCACGAGCTCTACTGATTCTGCTTTTTAGATTTTGAATTTTCACCCAAAAATCTCGAGATCGACCCAAAATTTTCCCGATATTCGGAGGGTTGAAAATAATAGACCGGGTCTATTAATAGAGGTTATACGGTATATGAAAGTTGGTTGGGGAGGGAGGGGGGTTTACAATGGAATAGCGGCGGAAAATTGTTCTCTTTCAAAAGTCTCAAAATAATTTATTTAACCACTTTTTGAAGCTTCGATGAACATGTCTGAGCTTGTCCTAACATACGCTGGCCTACCTTTGCCCAAGCCTAAATTTATATATTTCTGACATTTAGGAAAAAAATAGCTTGGGAGACCAAGGCAAAATATTTTTTACCATTTTTATACCAAAAAAAAATTTTTTTTGCATTTATTATAATTATAAAGTGTATACCGTATTTCCTCTAACAGGCCGCCCTCCCAATAAGCCCTCAACAAGCCGCCCTAGGGATGATTGAAAAATAAGCCGCCCGCCTCTAATAAGCGGCCCCCCCTTTCCTTCACCTTGTTCCCAGTTCACTTAGTTCCATGCTTTTTGAATGATCGATATTTTCATTTGTTTGTTTGTAAGCACAGCATTTTCTGTTATCGCTTTCTCGTAAATACAGCATTTTCGGTCATCTCTTTGTCATAAACCCAGCGCCGATTTTCGAAAAACGTGGCTTAAATTTTTGCGGCGCTATTGGTTGAAAAACAAGCCGCCCCCTCCAATAAGCCGCCCCCTCTAATAAGCCGCCCCTAGAGGGTGATTGAAAAATAAGCCGCCCGGGCGGCCTATTAGAGGAAATACGGTATATTGTAAAAACTCTAATAGAAACCCCGGGGTTACTATTTTTCAACCTCCTAAAAATCTTGAAATTGTCAATCAAAAATGGCCTTAACTCTGAAATCCTAGTCAAAAAAAAGGTGTGGGGGGTTACTATTAGAGAGGGGGTTTCTATTAGAGTTCTTACGGTAAATAGGTTTCGAGACCTTTGAAAGAAAAACAATTTGCAAAAAAACAACAGGGGGGACCAAGGCAAGTTTTTTTTTACCGGGTCTATAGAGAGAACATTTTGCGGTATTAGCTAAACTATCAACTCGATTATCGAAAACGAAATCCTTGAGATATTTTGCACAATACTGACGAATCATAATTGGTGAAAGACATCAAAAATTGAGGTAAAAAAGGTGCCAGGCCATTGGCTTTGTATCGAGCGTCGACTGTATTACAAATATAAATAAGTTGTAGAGAATCACAATAAGATACTTTTAAAAAGTTTTATGGAGTTTTTTTTAGCAAATGGAGTTGGCTAACTCGAGGCAAGACGACTTCATGAAATCAGAAGCATTTCTCAACTTATCCAAGGCATATGAAAGACTGGCTGACTACAGCAAGGCCATAAGCTACGGCAGAGCCAGTCTCCAACATCCCAACATTGACTCCAGAACACCTGGATATGCTCATTTGTGTGGGTTTTAAATGCATGCTTTGTAAAATCAACCTTACCAAAAATCTTGTTTGCAGCAATAGCACTTGCCCAGCTCGGCTTTAGTCAATTCCAGTCTAGTTTGGAGGAGTTTGAACGTGCTATGAACACTGCCAACGGCACTGGCGACAAGCTCTTAGGTAGGTTCTACATCTACAGTCAACTCTCGTTTATCTGAAGCTATTGCCCGCATGGGTCCGACACTTTTTTAACCCAATTTTTAAAATTTTTTGCGAAATGTGATCGTCAGTCAGCTCTGGAAAATTGCCAGGATTGCGATTTCGCCGATCGTTTTCACCACATTTTTTTACGTTTCATAATTTTGAACAACTGACACCCTTAAAAAATCAGGTTTCGGTTAGCCGAAAGTCGTGGGTCTCAATGGCAATGTAAAAGGACCGGAATTCTTGCAGTTTTTCACATTTCGCAAAACATTAAAAAGTCGGGTTGAAAAAGTGTCGGACCCTAGGCGGGAAAGAACATCAGGGAGTGTTAGATAAACGAGAGTTGACTGTACTTTTCTCCAACCTCTGAATCAAACCACTTATTCTAGAGCTACAAGTGTGTGTTGGCTTGGGCTCTTTGTTCACTTTGCTCAAGTAATTTTTATTCTTTATTAAAACCTTGGGCTCTATTTAAGAAGAGGTACCATTTTTTGCCTTGGTCCCCCCTATTGATTTTTTTTGTAAATTTTATTGATAACACACCATCGACAATTCCAAGATAACAATTCAACTGCTTAGCTAATCATATATTTTCCCCATCTGATCAAAGAACACCTTCAAAACATTCAATTTCTTAGCCCTGCAATTCTGAAAAAATCAATAGCTGAAAAATCAATACCAAGGCAAAAAATGGTACCTCTTCTTAAATAGAGCCAAACCTTGCATCCAATATAATTTAATTCAAAACTTATAGAGATTTAAATAAAGCACTTATTTTCCTTCGCAACGCCCTGTCCATCCTACAGTTGGTTACGGTGGACAATGTGCATGCCAAGTACAAGAGCACCATCCTGTACCATCTGTCTGTGGTGTTAAGACACAAAGGCTCCTTAATTGATGCCAAAGAGGCTTGCGAGGAAGCAGTCCGACTGTCTCAGCAAACTGGCAACCGCTCCATATATGCCAGGTTGGCACTCACACTAGCAGACCACTAGCAATAGTTTGATTGATTAATTTAGGTGTCTGTGCAGCATGGCTGATATAAACAGAGGTTTGAAATTATTAAATAAGTTATTATTTAATAAATGTATAATTTCAAGAATTGGGCGAAAGTGAGGCCAAAGAGACCATAACGGTAAGTATTTGGGAAACTTTCTTAGAAATTTTGCACACCGAGCTTTTAAAGTGATACAAATGATACGTACGCCTGTCGAAACAGCCAAAAACGGGTATCTATCATTCGTTTTTGTAAATTGCAACAGTTTTTCGGAAAAGATCATCTCTCTTTATACAACTAACCTTAACAATTTTCCAAAAAAGTTATAAAAACTGGTGTAAAAAAGTGTCGGACTCTAGGTGGGAACGAGCATTTTACTGGTTTGTTTTATTCAGAGTTGACTGTGTCGACTACAGTCGACTCTCGATTTAACATACGGGCTGGGGACTGAGTGAAGTCGTATGTTAAATCGAGAGGTATGTTAAATCGGGGGTATGTTAAAGCGAGAGTCTGTTTGCCTTAATTTCACTAGCCGTATGTTAAATCGAGCTTTTATTAAATTTCCTAACAGCAAAACATTTCCAAAAACAATTTATCCTGGATGTTGGAAGAAAGAACAATAAAGCGGATGTTGGCAAACGAGACAATATCAATGATGTTGGCAGTCAATCATTTTCCAGGAGCAAAATACTCGATACTTGATTTATGCTTCATACTCTTGTATTGTTCTTAATATAGAGATATATAGATATAATATAATAATATAGTTCATCAGTTCATCAAGCAATTCGAGAGTGGCAGGATCAGAGACTGTGTCGGCATAGCGCTGGAAGATTCTCAATGCTTGGCTTGCTTCTCGGACAGTGACTGCAGGCTCTTCATCTTCTATTTCTACCATTTCGGAGTCGCTGTCTTCTGCTGCTGCTTCCACATCCTTCTTTGGGACATCCTTTCAAACATCTATTTCGGCTATTCGACATCTATTCAGACATCTATCTATTTCGGCCAATAAGAGAGTTCCAGAAAAAACAATAACACAACTGAACACAAACTATTTTTCCAACAAAAAAACGTTACAATTCAAAATGCTCATTTACTTTTTTCTAATTTTATTGACAGTATGTTAAATCGAGTGTAGATTTCTTTGTCGGGACCAAGCCCAGCCGTATGTTAAATCGAGGGTGTATGTTAAATCTACCGTATGTTAAATCGATAGTCGACTGTACTGGAATTATTAGGTTGTGTCCTAAATACGTTCGTTTTTTTCAAATCAAATTTTTTGTAGCATTGTGTTTTTTTCCATAAATTTCTCGACAAGTTTTTAAAAGTTGACCTCCCATTTTGTAGCCAAGATTCTCAGCTACAAAATGAGAGGTCAACTTAAATAATCAAAGTTTATGGAAAACACAATACAATTTAATTTGAAAAAAAACGAACGTATTTATGACACAACCTAATAGAATCATCTAGAAGCTAGAACTAACTAGTTTTTCAGAAAAGTTGGGCACGCTACGAGCAATCCTTTCGCCTAATGAGACAAATCAATGATAGAATGGGTGAAGTGATTGTCCTAGGCTCAATGTGTATGCTTTTTTTACTTGGAAATTTGGCTAAACTGCACTACATCAAGAGCACTCAGTGTAATGCCCCCAGCATTCAATTTAGCATGAAAGACATAGGCAATTTTTTAAACTTTTTACCAAAGCATCAAAGCGGTATGAAAGTGAAAACAAAGAATTTTATAAACCTTTTGCGAAAAAAAAATCACAGTTGAGTGCTGGGGATATACAGGGCGACACGAAAAAACAGTCAAAAACAATTAATTAATTTAAAGACCTGAGTTTTTACCTTGCCGAATTAATTTAGCAGAGTTTGATAGCTCATTGGATAGCTGATATTTGAGGCTATACTATAGTGTAAAATTTTAGAAAAAGTGTGTTAAAATTCAGGATAACCTCCAGAAGTAAAATAAAAAAGTTGCGTAAAATGTGACTGTTTTTATGTGTCACCCTGTAGTACAGGGGCTCCAAGAATTTTTTTTTTTCATTAAACAATAAATACCATCTGTTTTCTAGCCAAATCTGCTTCCGAGTCTAGAAGTCACTACACTGGCCAGTGTGAGTGCCAGGCTATTCAACTTAACAAAAAGTGTTTGGAGTTAGCCAAAATCATCGGTTGCAAGGTAAGCTTAAGGTTTAAAAAAAGCACCAATAGTTAGTGTAATATTAGGTTGTCCAATAAGTTTTGAGAAAAAGCACGTGGATTCGCTTTAATTTTCAAAGTGCATCATTTGGCACATTTGACAATGATGTCTCTACGTGTCATATACCATTTTGTAGCCCGTTCTCTGTTCTTTTGAATGTCCTATTAACCGGCTCTTTGTTATAACAAAATTGGACCAAAAAAAAAAACAAATAATTTCTCAAGTTTGGTAAATTTATGCACATTTTTTGTTTTCCTATTTTTGATCCTATTTTTTAATAACAAAGAATTATTCAATATCACATTTTAAGAGAGAACGGGCACAAAATGGTATATGATTGCAATAATGCCATCGTGTCAAATATTATAAATAATCTTGCTTTGAAATAAGCAATTTCTCAAAACTTATTAGTTGACCTCACCATTTTTGGCATATAATGTAAAAAACACGATTTTTGCTTGGTCATCCAGATTCATCCAATGACCAAAACCCAAACCACAGGGGGGACCAAGCGAAAATCGTGTTTTTTACATTATATACCAAAAAATTGTATATTTTTTCTGAGTCGATCTGCGTTTACAGAATTTCGAAATTCAATCTAGAAAAAAAGCTATGGCCGTTTTAAAGTGTTAGAATTTCTTGAAACACCTTGTACCGGTATAATCGACTGTATGATCTCTAGGAAGAAACTGAATTCGGCTAGTCCGCGGCAAATTTGATGAAACAGCCGAATAATCGTATTGTCGGCAAATTCGCAGGAAATCTGGGGGAATAGGCCGAGAAATTCACAGGCAAACCCCAAAATCAAGCAACCCTAAACTCAAAACTTATTGGACGACCTAATACATTAGACAAGCACTAATCAAAAGGGCTTTGTAAATTTATGCAGCTTAAACTCAATACTAATTGATGTTTTACAGAAATTTCAATTTTAATATTACATAAAAAATTCTCACCTGTTTGAAAAACTCATTTTTTGAAGCATGCAATGATGAAGTGCCATTTTCGCCTGCAGGAGCTATTCGGCCAGCTAGCCGATGAGGACAGTGAAGAGGAGGCAGGCAAGGCTTGTGTTGCCCTCATTCAGGAAATGGAACTGTTTTGCAACTTCTGTGGCCAGAGATATGGTGCTAAGAGCGACTCACTGCAAGCACTCAGGTGTTCTCACATATTCCACGAAAGGTTGGTCTTCTTGACTATGCAGAAAATATAGAGACTGACCAGGGAATTTCAAGTAGTGTCTTTTAAAGAAAAAAACTGAAAACTTTATTGAAAACCTCGGTGAACCGACACTTTGGTCTGGAATTAAACTTGAAGGATATGCTCACGGTCGTCTGGTGGGTGCCCCCCCAATTCAAAAATTTTTGCCTAATCATTGAACTGCTGTACGGTTTTAACTTGGTTTCTAACAAAACAAGGCTTAGAATTTAATTTTAGGTGTAGTTAATATCGTTTTCTAATAAGCCAGCCCTATTTCATCTCCTGTATTAAGATGCCTACATCAATATCTGGCTGAAGGCAACAACCAAACGTGCCCCAAATGCCAATGCAAAGCAGTGGTAATGGACAACCTTAGCTCTAAAACCGACTCCTCCATTTCCTCTACAGTTGAGCCCACCACTATTGTCGAGCAACGTCCTATATTTTGTGAGTGAATTTTAATTTTTTTTCGCAAAATGCAATTAAGAGGCGAAATATCCCCTGAAAAAACTGCCTTTATCAATGAGAAGGGACAAATTTAAGGTGCAACAAATATATTGTTAAAAGACCATGGTTTGTGGACGCAGCCGCATTGCGAAAAAACTAAAAAATTCGTTAAATTCGACTAGACTGAAGTTCCGGAATCAAATATTTTCTAGCTCTCTAGAATATATATTCCAGAAAATTCATTTAATTTTTTAAAATGTTAACCTGACACGGTTTTTAGCGTTGTAGACACTTCTATTAACACGACCTAGAGACAGTCATCAAAAATATATATGATTTTTTGAGATTTTTGGTAGGTTTTATTCATTTAGAAATAGCATGGCGTTTCAAAAAAGACGGGAACCAGCATTTTTTTGAAACGCCCTTTTTTTGAAACGGAGAGTTTTGCTAGTTTTGGGTTATTGATGACCTCAGAATAGTTTTAAAAATTAGACAGAAATTTTTTTGAATCAGATGGAATGTTTATAAAAAAATTTCAAGAAAGAAAAACACTACTGGTTCTCGCCTTTTCTCACTGAAACGCTCTGGTATGCCAATTCAAAGGAGCATGTTCACTCTTCGGTATGGAGTTGTGCAAATTTGATTTGTTGGAACTAGGAAGAAATTTCTGAAGAAATTTTCCGGAAAATATAAAGATATTTTTAGGTCAAAGAAAAATTGGAAAATATCTTTTACCTTTGTTTTGTTTAGATGTCCAAGCAAAAAAGCAAAATACTTGCAAAATCGAAATTATGACACCGGATTCAGGTTCAGCATGGTTGATTTAATAAAAAAACTCACTTTGAATTCCGAGGTCACTAACAATTTTCGAATTCCCTTCAAGACAACAAACATTTAAACTTGGAAAATTTTTGAAAAAATTCAATGTTTGAATGTTTATTGTCTTGAAAAGACTTCTATATTTGACAGTGACTTTCTACTTGAAAAAGCAGTTTGTCAAGTAAATCAATCATTCTGAACCTGAATCCGGTGTCAGAATTTTGGTTTTGCAAGTATTTCACACCAAACTGCCATTAGTATTAAAAATATTAAGTGAACATGGCTCTTTCGAATATTTTGCACCATAGCTACTAAATTATGACCATTAAAAAATAAAGCATGTCTCATAATGAGACTTCTTGAGAATTTTTTAGTGACTTTCATAGATGGGTCACTTTATCAGTATTGTTCCAAACTTTTGATTCTGCACTACAAAAAATCCTATGACTTTGGTATTTTTAGTAGATACAGTTGCCTCTAACTACCAAGCAGACCAGCTCTACCACCCCGAATTCAGTCCGCCTCCCATTCGCAAAGTGCCAAGACAATCACAATTAAGAGTTCGCCAAATCTCTTCTCCACCAGCACTTCCCTGCCACGCTCATCATTCCCAAAAACCGGCTCACTACTCCTCCTCCGTCGACCAGCTTCACTGTGTCCAGCCTGTGCAAATAATAGCTGAGTCCCCAACCCAGCAACTTACACTTTCGGCATCCACTTCCTCTATCACTTTTGCCAGCAACGTTCCCTATGATGGGTTACACAAATCTGCCAAAAAGTCCACTTTGTATGGAAAATCTCCACCTGCTAAATCCACCAATAGTTCAGCAATAGTTAAAACCAACAGGGCATTTGCCAGCAAACATATCAAATTAGGTGATGAATCCCCTACTTGCTCCATTGCACACAAATGTAATAATTTTGGCGTGGTGAGAGCGAGTTCAGCAGCCAAGAAGAAAAAAGTGCCACCTCCTGTGCCAGCCAGAAAACCCTGCTGCAGGACAGATGCCTTTCCTTCACTGCCTGAGGAGTTGTTCAGCATGAGAAGTGAGAAATTGGCAACAATGCCTAAACAAATCAGTCCAGTGCTTGAAGAGACCACTCCGGTGAGTGAGGCTGCTGAAGTGGTCCGCAATACTCAATTTGTAGTCTATAGAGGACCCGGAGTGACTGATGTCTAGATTGGAATCATTTAGAAATGAATGAAAAAAATATATTTACTGACATATCTTGATTTCGATAGATTCATTTTATGACCAATTTTTATCGGCTAAAATAAGCAATTCGTTAAAATATGTGCTTCCTTTATTTTTGCCGACAAACTTCTCCTTTCTCCTTTTAATTAGGCTGCCGGGGGTGGTCTTATTTAGAACCGTCGACTAATTGCTGGGTTTGTAAGCACTTTTTCAACAGACCGTAAAATCTACACTTTTGCATTTCAGATATTTTTCAACCAATTTGCAGGTTTTACCGGTCCAAAAAAAATTCCTGAAACGCAAAAATATACATATTAAATGTTGGCAGGGGTAGTATTAAAACGACTTGCCGACTAGTTGCTGGGTTGGACACCACTTTTTCAACAGGCTGTAAAATCTTCATTTTTGGCATTTCAGACATTTTTTGAACTGTTTTGTAGATTTTGCCGTTCTGCGTACAAAAGCTCAAAAAAATTTCTGAAATGCTAAAAATGGAGATTTTACAGCCTGTTTAAAAAGTGCTATCAAACCCAGCAATTAGTCGTCGGTTCGAAATAATACAACCTCTGACAACTCTAGACCATCGAAGTTGACGAGACGGATTTTTCAGGAACTTGAGAACGCTCTAAAATAAAGCGCAGAAAAGGGTTTGTGCTTTTAGTCCCTCAAGTCAGAGATCCTACGAGATCAAGATTGGGTACTTATTGGGTTGGGGTCACACCTCATACTTTTGGTGTATGATCAATTTATTATTATTATCATTTTCGTGTAAACTGTTTTCTCTATTTTTTGTTGATATTTAGAATTAAAATGGAGTAGTTTCGATCGTTCAACCTTGACAAACTTTACGAAAGGCTTCCTTGGGACGACAATACATTTCTTGAATGTCTACAAAATTTGGGATTAATTCACTCGTGGTGTGGATTAGATTTCGAGATTTTCTGATTTACAGGTACTTTTTGAAACACCCAGAACAACTCGGAGGACCGGGGAAGATTGTTGAGGTCGATATGAGGTGTGACCCCAACCCAATAAGTACCCAAAATTGTAGTCATCATTTAGTCTTGATAGTGTAACGACACTTATAAAAAGGTTAATGGACTCAAATGTGGCTCCACTTATTTTTATCCAAATTTTCCATGTGTGGTCTGCAAATAGATTATTAGTGGAGCCTGTCATTCTGCTGCAAGATGAAATTAAGAGCAAAGTCTTCAAATGAATAAAAAATATGGCCATTCCGACGTGAGGAACGAATTTTTTTGCTTGCGGTCGTATCCTTTTATACCCAAATATGTTTGTAGCTAAAAATAACTATTCTTATTTTTACAAAGTTTTTCCTGTATTGTTTCTTATGTATTTCGTTTAAAAAGTATGTTTCTTTTGGTTATCATCCAATTTACTAAAACTGCCAGATAAGTACTTTCATGCATTATTGTTACGCTATATGTATGCTCGATACACGTATTTTATATTGGGTATTAACATAAGTTCCAGGAACGCTCGTATGACTGTTTTCGGTGCAATTTTCGGTGCAATTTGATGACTAATAATATTTTGTTTATAAATCGATGTTTTCCCGCCATCAGAATGAAGAAAATTGCAAAAAAAATTTTTGCATTTTTTTGCCTTGGTCCCCCCTGTGGTAATTTTTCACCCACTAAAATTAAATTTACTAGAAAAAGCAAGTACGGAATTCTGACATCGGATTCGTGATCAGCGTACTCGATTTGCTTACAAAACTACTCTTAAAATTTTAAATTAACTGTCATATTTTAAATTCCGTTCAAGACAATAAACATTCCAAGCAGTGTTTTCAAAAGTCGCACTATCACACTTGGGTCACACTAACTTCACCGACCTTTTTATCTAAAATTTTGTTTTCGGTTTTCAGATGTTTTTGTACCGTTTTGTAGCTGCGATATTTCTCTATCGATTAAGTGGTCAAAAGTCTCAGTTAAAAATAATTTTTGACAAAATCACACCAAGTGTGACATTAAAGGCACACCTTTTCATAAAAAGTGTGACTTTAAAGTCACACTTGGTGTGATTTTGTAAAAAATTATTTTTAACTGGAGCGTTTGACCACTGAATCGATAGAGCAAAATCTCAGTTACAAGATGGTGTAAAAACATCTGAGATAAGAAAACAGAATTTCAGATAGAAAGGTCGGTGAAGTTAGTGTGACCCAAGTGTGATAGTGTGACTTTTGAAAACACTGATTCCAAGTAATTCAAGTTGTAATTAAATGTTCATTGTCTTGAACGGAATTTATCACGGATCCGGTGTCAGATTTCCGGATTTGCTGTTTCTAGTAAATTTAATTTTAGTGGGTGAAAAATGACCACAGGGGAAACCAAGGCAAAAAAATGCAATTTTTTTTGCGATTTTCTTCATTCTGATGGCGGGGAACATCAATTTATAAACAAAATATTATTAGTCATAAGTATCAGATTTTAAAAATTGCACCGAAAACAGTCATACGAGCGTTCCTGGAACTTATGTTAATACCCAATACTTTGCCCAATGCTTCTAATAAAAAATCAATTATACAAATATGCCTTCATTAATTTTAAGTTTTTCATACACGATCAGGCATATAAAAAATCAGTGTAAATAGGTTGATTCATTGGCAGGCTGGGCACGGGCCGGCCCGACACCAGGCCGGGCCGCTTCCACTCCGGGCCTAAAATTTCTCGGCCCGCGGCCCGTCCCGGTCGGCCCAGTATATCTTATGTATCCTAAAATTCCCAACTTTTCAAAAAAAATCCTTTTACTAAACAATATATGTTTTTTCCGAACAGAAAATTTAAATAGAAGCATTTTAATTGGTTAGGAAATGTGCAATGTAAACAGTATTTCTTTTTGAGCCGTTGCAACTCAGCAATCACTAGCGACGACCACTCATGTATAGATAACACTACAGTCAAACCTCGATTTAACGACACTCAGGGAACCGGCAAAAAAGTGTCGTTAAATAGAGGGTCGTTAAATCGGGGGGAGTGCTTAAGTCAAAAATCAATTTAATTGTCGTTAAATCGAGTTTTTTCATAAATATTTCAGTCATTCACCAACAAGTTAAGAATTTATTTAAACAGTGAGGGCAGTCAACACTCAATATAACGGCACTCTTTTTGATTAGCTTTAGGGTATTGTTATAGTAAAATGTTCTTATATTGGAATAGTCGCTACAGTCAGTGTCGCTTAACCAACGACATTATCAGTGTATATGGAGCTCTTTTTTCTAAGGCCAGAGAATTATCAATTAAATTGAACAATTTATTAAGAATTTTTGAAAACAGTTAAAATATCAAGCATGTGAGAAGATATCAACCAATATTGAAAAAGTTGTCAAAATTTTTCGGCTTCAAAGTTTTCAAACGTTCTTCATTCAACATATGTTCAAATTTGTCAAGAAGGGTTTGTCACATTTCTGTCAGTTTCTAGATGTTGGAGTTCAATTTTTTTTTTGCTTTTCAAGTTTCAGTGGAAATCATATCATACTGAAAGCAATACACGATGGTGACAAAAATTTATAATATAAGCTTTTTTTAAGTTGAGACGAGGAAAATTAGTTGTGAGTCGTTAAATCGAGAGTCTTTTTCCTAGCAGGGACCGGAAAAATGTGTCATTAAATAGAGTGTCGTTAAATCGAGAGTCGACTGTAATTAAAAACCATGCTAGTATTCCCTGAAGACGACCACCTTCGTGCTATACACGTAAGTACTTTAAATCGAGTACCTTGGTAGTACCTTCTGGATAAAGATCCTAAGTTCCTCCTGGATAGACACCTCTGACCTGAATGGATTTTTTCCCTCTACGAACAGATGCCTTTCCTTCACTGCCTGAGGAGTTGTTCAGCATGAGAAGTGAGAAATTGGCAACAATGCCTAAACAAATCAGTCCAGTGCTTGAAGAGACCACTCCGGTGAGTGAGGCTGCTGAAGTGGTCCGCAATACTCAATTTGTAGTCTATAGAGGACCCGGAGTGACTGATGTCTAGATTGGAATCATTTAGAAATGAATGAAAAAAATATATTTACTGACATATCTTGATTTCGATAGATTCATTTTATGACCAATTTTTATCGGCTAAAATAAGCAATTCGTTAAAATATGTGCTTCCTTTATTTTTGCCGACAAACTTCTCCTTTCTCCTTTTAATTAGGCTGCCGGGGGTGGTCTTATTTAGAACCGTCGACTAATTGCTGGGTTTGTAAGCACTTTTTCAACAGACCGTAAAATCTACACTTTTGCATTTCAGATATTTTTCAACCAATTTGCAGGTTTTACCGGTCCAAAAAAAATTCCTGAAACGCAAAAATATACATATTAAATGTTGGCAGGGGTAGTATTAAAACGACTTGCCGACTAGTTGCTGGGTTGGACACCACTTTTTCAACAGGCTGTAAAATCTTCATTTTTGGCATTTCAGACATTTTTTGAACTGTTTTGTAGATTTTGCCGTTCTGCGTACAAAAGCTCAAAAAAATTTCTGAAATGCTAAAAATGGAGATTTTACAGCCTGTTTAAAAAGTGCTATCAAACCCAGCAATTAGTCGTCGGTTCGAAATAATACAACCTCTGACAACTCTAGACCATCGAAGTTGACGAGACGGATTTTTCAGGAACTTGAGAACGCTCTAAAATAAAGCGCAGAAAAGGGTTTGTGCTTTTAGTCCCTCAAGTCAGAGATCCTACGAGATCAAGATTGGGTACTTATTGGGTTGGGGTCACACCTCATACTTTTGGTGTATGATCAATTTATTATTATTATCATTTTCGTGTAAACTGTTTTCTCTATTTTTTGTTGATATTTAGAATTAAAATGGAGTAGTTTCGATCGTTCAACCTTGACAAACTTTACGAAAGGCTTCCTTGGGACGACAATACATTTCTTGAATGTCTACAAAATTTGGGATTAATTCACTCGTGGTGTGGATTAGATTTCGAGATTTTCTGATTTACAGGTACTTTTTGAAACACCCAGAACAACTCGGAGGACCGGGGAAGATTGTTGAGGTCGATATGAGGTGTGACCCCAACCCAATAAGTACCCAAAATTGTAGTCATCATTTAGTCTTGATAGTGTAACGACACTTATAAAAAGGTTAATGGACTCAAATGTGGCTCCACTTATTTTTATCCAAATTTTCCATGTGTGGTCTGCAAATAGATTATTAGTGGAGCCTGTCATTCTGCTGCAAGATGAAATTAAGAGCAAAGTCTTCAAATGAATAAAAAATATGGCCATTCCGACGTGAGGAACGAATTTTTTTGCTTGCGGTCGTATCCTTTTATACCCAAATATGTTTGTAGCTAAAAATAACTATTCTTATTTTTACAAAGTTTTTCCTGTATTGTTTCTTATGTATTTCGTTTAAAAAGTATGTTTCTTTTGGTTATCATCCAATTTACTAAAACTGCCAGATAAGTACTTTCATGCATTATTGTTACGCTATATGTATGCTCGATACACGTATTTTATATTGGGTATTAACATAAGTTCCAGGAACGCTCGTATGACTGTTTTCGGTGCAATTTTCGGTGCAATTTGATGACTAATAATATTTTGTTTATAAATCGATGTTTCCCGCCATCAGAATGAAGAAAATTGCAAAAAAAATTTTTGCATTTTTTTGCCTTGGTCCCCCCTGTGGTAATTTTTCACCCACTAAAATTAAATTTACTAGAAAAAGCAAGTCCGGAATTCTGACATCGGATTCGTGATCAGCGTACTCGATTTGCTTACAAAACTACTCTTAAAATTTTAAATTAACTGTCATATTTTAAATTCCGTTCAAGACAATAAACATTCCAAGCAGTGTTTTCAAAAGTCGCACTATCACACTTGGGTCACACTAACTTCACCGACCTTTTTATCTAAAATTTTGTTTTCGGTTTTCAGATGTTTTTGTACCGTTTTGTAGCTGCGATATTTCTCTATCGATTAAGTGGTCAAAAGTCTCAGTTAAAAATAATTTTTGACAAAATCACACCAAGTGTGACATTAAAGGCACACCTTTTCATAAAAAGTGTGACTTTAAAGTCACACTTGGTGTGATTTTGTAAAAAATTATTTTTAACTGGAGCGTTTGACCACTGAATCGATAGAGCAAAATCTCAGTTACAAGATGGTGTAAAAACATCTGAGATAAGAAAACAGAATTTCAGATAGAAAGGTCGGTGAAGTTAGTGTGACCCAAGTGTGATAGTGTGACTTTTGAAAACACTGATTCCAAGTAATTCAAGTTGTAATTAAATGTTCATTGTCTTGAACGGAATTTATCACGGATCCGGTGTCAGAATTCCGGATTTGCTGTTTCTAGTAAATTTAATTTTAGTGGGTGAAAAATGACCACAGGGGAAACCAAGGCAAAAAAATGCAATTTTTTTTGCGATTTTCTTCATTCTGATGGCGGGGAACATCAATTTATAAACAAAATATTATTAGTCATAAGTATCAGATTTTAAAAATTGCACCGAAAACAGTCATACGAGCGTTCCTGGAACTTATGTTAATACCCAATACTTTGCCCAATGCTTCTAATAAAAAATCAATTATACAAATATGCCTTCATTAATTTTAAGTTTTTCATACACGATCAGGCATATAAAAAATCAGTGTAAATAGGTTGATTCGTTGGCAGGCTGGGCACGGGCCGGCCCGACACCAGGCCGGGCCGCTTCCACTCCGGGCCTAAAATTTCTCGGCCCGCGGCCCGTCCCGGTCGGCCCAGTATATCTTATGTATCCTAAAATTCCCAACTTTTCAAAAAAAATCCTTTTACTAAACAATATATGTTTTTTCCGAACAGAAAATTTAAATAGAAGCATTTTAATTGGTTAGGAAATGTGCAATGTAAACAGTATTTCTTTTTGAGCCGTTGCAACTCAGCAATCACTAGCGACGACCACTCATGTATAGATAACACTACAGTCAAACCTCGATTTAACGACACTCAGGGAACCGGCAAAAAAGTGTCGTTAAATAGAGGGTCGTTAAATCGGGGGGAGTGCTTAAGTCAAAAATCAATTTAATTGTCGTTAAATCGAGTTTTTTCATAAATATTTCAGTCATTCACCAACAAGTTAAGAATTTATTTAAACAGTGAGGGCAGTCAACACTCAATATAACGGCACTCTTTTTGATTAGCTTTAGGGTATTGTTATAGTAAAATGTTCTTATATTGGAATAGTCGCTACAGTCAGTGTCGCTTAACCAACGACATTATCAGTGTATATGGAGCTCTTTTTTCTAAGGCCAGAGAATTATCAAATAAATTGAACAATTTATTAAAAATTTTTGAAAACAGTTAAAATATCAAGCATGTGAGAAGATATCAACCAATATTGAAAAAGTTGTCAAAATTTTTCGGCTTCAAAGTTTTCAAACGTTCTTCATTCAACATATGTTCAAATTTGTCAAGAAGGGTTTGTCACATTTCTGTCAGTTTCTAGATGTTGGAGTTCAATTTTTTTTTTGCTTTTCAAGTTTCAGTGGAAATCATATCATACTGAAAGCAATACACGATGGTGACAAAAATTTATAATATAAGCTTTTTTTAAGTTGAGACGAGGAAAATTAGTTGTGAGTCGTTAAATCGAGAGTCTTTTTCCTAGCAGGGACCGGAAAAATGTGTCATTAAATAGAGTGTCGTTAAATCGAGAGTCGACTGTAATTAAAAACCATGCTAGTATTCCCTGAAGACGACCACCTTCGTGCTATACACGTAAGTACTTTAAATCGAGTACCTTGGTAGTACCTTCTGGATAAAGATCCTAAGTTCCTCCTGGATAGACACCTCTGACCTGAATGGATTTTTTCCCTCTACGAACAGATGCCTTTCCTTCACTGCCTGAGGAGTTGTTCAGCATGAGAAGTGAGAAATTGGCAACAATGCCTAAACAAATCAGTCCAGTGCTTGAAGAGACCACTCCGGTGAGTGAGGCTGCTGAAGTGGTCCGCAATACTCAATTTGTAGTCTATAGAGGACACGGAGTGACTGATGTCTAGATTGGAATAATAAGAAATGAAAAAATATATTTACTGACATATTTTAATTTCGGTAGATTTATTTTATGATTCTCCTCTCCGCGCATGTAAGACAGCCGATTCATTAAGAAACCTATTTACTTGTTTTGCATTTTTATGATGGCTCACAGGAGACGCAAAAATCAAATTACTGTTCACCCACTAAATATTGCAACCAGCCCTTCCCCCAATTCATCAAAGACAAGTGGAAAATTTGAAATTTTCGCGAAATAATCATTTATTAATTAACCGATGGGTTTCAAATCGTAAATTGTGTAGTCAAAATTTCGATTTTCAAACCCAGCAATTAATTGAGTGTCAATTTTTATTTATCAAAAACTTTGCAACCCATACATAAATATGGTCTGTTACGTATAATCACCCACGAACTTATGGACCAACCAACGAGTAGTTCATAAAACGCATTTTGGGCGATTGGATTAAAAAGAAGTTTAGCACAAAAATTGTATTCCGCTTGCTTGCTTGCTTGCTTGATAGATCTTCATTTATTTACAGTTATTGTTTACAACTTATGATAGAAATACAAAGTTAAAATGATAAAACAAATAATAAATTAATTTTTATTTTACTTATTTTTTAATATATCATCTTCTTTTGGTTTGTTGGACAGCGTTTCAAGCCTTTTCTAAAATTTGTTTTTTCAACGCCGTGAAAAAAGTTTTTATTTCAGTAAACTGTTTCTTGCCGTAAAACCGCTTTTGGTGGCAAAAAGAAAATGGGGCAACAAAAAGTATTTTAAGCCTAAGCAATACCAAGATAATTTTTAGCTTTTCCACCTACAGCGTGTCCAGAAATTACGCGCACATTGCTCTTTCTGTCTTAATTTTTTTATATGTTATCAATTTTAATTTGATTAACCCATTTTTGCCCGAATTAATTTTCAAAAAAATTTGAATTTTTTATTTTTTTTGGGAACGTTGTATATAGGGGTAAAATTATTGGTTTTGTTGTAAAAATGATATCATAAATAGTGTTTTATCGAAGAAGCTATGCTCAGTTCTCCCAAATGACAACCACTTTGATATTTACGGCGACAGATTCTTCTCCTCCATCAAGTTGGCGTATGAACTAAAAAGACTGGGGATTGGATACACTGGAACTGTGAATGCATCTCGCACTGAAAAATATCCACTGAGTGGCGTGGCAAAGCAGCCAAGAGGGTACTGCGAGTATCAGATGGATGAGTCTTCTGGTAATACTGCCATAATAATTTTTATTTCATTACTTTAGTAAATTTAGGGGTCCTTGTGCTTGCGTGGAACGACAACCGGCCAGTTATCATGTTGACAACCATCGACGACCTGGATCCAATGCATTCCGTGCCGTTGGTCGGCCAAGGAAAAGAAAAGGATCCAGATCGAGCAGCCAAACATTGTAGCCTGCTACAACAAGCACATGGGTGGTGGACAGAATGGACCAAAATATCAATAACTATAGGGTTTCCATTGGCTCCAAGAAGTGGTGGTGGTCGTGTTCTGCTTTGGAGTAGATACTGCAGTGCACAACGCTGGCAGTTGTATAGAAAAGTCCACCTGCGGGACTACTTCAGTTTCGCCGCTATGTTGCCACCTCCTATGTGCAACATATGGAAGTCCACCCACAGGACCCGGCCGAAGATCATCCCAAGATAGACAACTAACTAAGCGAGTAAATGAGAGTGTGCGGCTTGACGGGTACAATCATTGGATTGCACAGCAGACTTATCTCTTCACTGCGGGTTTGTGATGGGAGAACTAACAAGAAATGCGAAAAATGTAATGTAGGTCTGCATCCTGTACCTTGCTTCAAAGAATTCCACGTGAAAAACTAACGAAAATAGCAAAATCTCATATTTTTCATAATCAAATGCTATTTTTGACAACATTTTTATAATAAAACCGGTACTTTTACCCCTGTATATGATGTTTCCAAAGAAAAAAAAAATTTTGAAATTTTTAGGTTAATTTTCATACCCGTGGGAAAAAAGGGGTTAATGCCGTCGGCATGATATATCTCTTCTTTTTAATGCTGTTAAGTCATAATGACTCGTGCTCTGGGGACCCCGGTATTGTACGAGAATAATAACTAATAAGCATTTATTGGTCCCTAAGGACACGTTAAACAGCAGTACATGGGTATAATACAAAACACGACAATACACTACTGAAATACAAGTACACTACAGACAGGAGTACTATTTATATCTTGGAATCTAGAGATCTTGTCGGTTGGTCCACATCCCAACCAAGACTTAAACCTCCCCCCAGACTGACTTGCTCTGGACGAATAACTGGCTGGCTGGTCCACTGGTGAGCAGCTGTCGAGTTCTCTTCTTTGTTCTGGATCTAGTGATCAAGAGTGCTAGACACAACAAATGCGTTTTACGTTTAGATTATGGCAGATATCAAGAATCAAGAGCAGGCAAAACGACTTTCTGTGAAGCAGTTCGAACTTGGTCCAGAAGGGATGTTCCGAATCATCGACAGTTGGTGTTCCAACAGGTTTTCATTATTGTCTCAATTTATCATTTTTTTGTTGTTGATCATTGTTTAGTGCTGCACGAATAAAGAGGAATGGGAAGTCTGTGTTAGTCATTTAAAAAAAACCCGTAATTCTGGAGATTTATGCGGGTTAGGGTCCTGAAAACGGAAACCGACCAAGCAAGGAGCCACCTACACAAATTTTTTTGATGTGCGCGTAATTTATGGACACCTTGTAGTAATTTGTTGAGTGCCAGCATGGCTCTTTAAATATCTAACCTTTTCCATTTCCGGCAAAGAGTCCATAAGGAGGATTGCTTGTTCCTGAGTTAAGTCCAAATAAAGCTGGTGTGTTAAAGCTTTTTTGTTTTCCGTTGTAATGCACGCTCTGCAGAAATGCAATATTGCTCTGGATTGATCTATTAAACAAAAATTTCAGTCAATAATATTTATAGAACATAAAACTGCTGCGCTTCACCCACTCAAAATGTCAGAACAATTCGAACAAAAATATCTAACCGTTTTTTTTGCTCAACAAGGTGCGTAAATAGTTATATTGAAAACCGTTTTTCCTATAAAATAGTCCCCGGAGAGATATTTCATTCAGAAAATCATAAAATTTTGAGGTCGATTTCAAGAATTTTGAACGCCCAACAAAATTAAAAAATTCAAAATCGGTAGAGCTCGTGGCAGTTAAGAAAATGCAATGAACCGTGATGTAAAATATTTTCTGTGGGCTGAGATAAAGGTTTTAAAATCATGAGCGGGCTATTTTAGATAAAGAGGTTGTTTTTCAACTTTTCGAAAATCGGAAAAGATTGCGTCGTTAAACAAAAATCGGTAAAACTCGTATGAATTGAGAAATTATTTACTTACAAATTATTAACTGTGGCTGGAGATACACATGCTCAAAGCAGGCAAGAGCAGTGATGTGCGCAGCTCCGCTCTTGGCTCCGAGCGCTCCTGCTCTGAGCCAAGAGCCAGAGAAGGAGCCAAAATTTTGAAGTCAGGAGCCAAGAGCCAGAGCAGGAGCCAAAATTTTGAAGTCAGGAGCCAAGAGCCAGAGCAGGAGCCAAAATTTTTGGAATAGGAGCCAAGAGCCAGAGCAGGAGCAAAATTAAGAGCCAAAATTTTTGGGGTAGGAGCCAAGAGCCAGAGCAGGAGCCAAAATGAAGTCAGGAGCCAAGAGCCAGAGCAGGAGCCAAAATTTGAAGTCAGGAGCCAAGAGCCAGAGCAGGAGCCAAAATTTTGAAGTCAGGAGCCAAGAGCCAGAGCAGGAGCCAAAATTTTGAAGTCAGGAGCCAAGAGCCAGAGCAGGAGCCAAAATTTTGAAGTCAGGAGCCAAGAGCCAGAGCAGGAGCCAAAATTTTGAAGTCAGGAGCCAAGAGCCAGAGCAGGAGCCAAAATTTTGAAGTCAGAGCCAAGAGCCAGAGCAGGAGCCAAAATTTTGAAGTCAGAGCCAAGAGCCAGAGCAGGAGCCAAAATTTTGAAGTCAGGAGCCAAGAGCCAGGCAGGAGCAAAAATTAAGAGCCAAAATTTTTGGGGTAGGAGCCAAGAGCCAGAGCAGGAGCAAAATTAAGAGCCAAAATTTTTGGGGTAGGAGCCAAGAGCCAGAGCAGGAGCCAAAATTTTGAAGTCAGGAGCCAAGAGCCAGAGCAGGAGCAAAAATTAAGGGGCAGGAGCCAAGAGCCAGAGCAGGAGCCAAAATTTTGAAGTCAGGAGCCAAGAGCCAGAGCAGGAGCCAAAATTTTGAAGTCAGGAGCCAAGAGCCAGAGCAGGAGCCAAAATTTTGAAGTCAGGAGCCAAGAGCCAGAGCAGGAGCCAAAATTTTGAAGTCAGGAGCCAAGAGCCAGAGCAGGAGCAAAATTATGGGCAGGAGCCAAGAGCCAGAGCAGGAGCCAAAATTTTGAAGTCAGGAGCCAAGAGCCAGAGCAGGAGCCAAAATTTTGGAATAGGAGCCAAGAGCCAGAGCAGGAGCCAAAATTTTTGGGGTAGGAGCCAAGAGCCAGAGCAGGAGCAAAAATTTTGGGGCAGGAGCCAAGAGCCAGAGCAGGAGCCAAAATTTTGGGGCAGGAGCCAAGATCCAGAGCAGGAGCCAAAATTTTCGGCAGCACATCACTGGACAAGAGGCGGAATAATCAGAGAAAATACGGTAATTAAAAAGTTTCGAATTTCAGCTAAAACAATACAGTCAACCATCGATTTGATGACATCCCAAAAAGTTTGGGCTAAAGTAGACTATATGGCCAGAGCCAACTTTGAATATTTTAGGGTCTAAGTATGTTTTAGGCCCTGAAAACAATAAAAAGGCAAAAAAAGTGTGAGAAAAACATTTTCGAAAGAAAAAATTAAGCCACAGTGACCAAAACGGGCTAAAACACCAAAAAATGGCCAAAGACCATAGGGTGACCAAGGTAGTCGATTTTTTTGTGAAAAATACCCTTCCCACACTTTTTCGCCCTTTCTATCGTTTTAAAAACATACTTAGACCCTGAAAAATGCACTTTTGGCTCTGAAATAGTGTCCCAAATAGTGTACTTTTGCCAAAGTTCGTTCCCATCCCATTTTTGAAGACTTTTACCAGTTGTCTTTGGTCAGTTCAGTCCGAAACATCGCAAGGATTCCAATATTGCCGATCGTTTCAGAAAATGCAACAGTTTTGCCGTAAAGACCCGCGATTCAATGACACGCTTTTTTTCAAAATAGGGTGTCGTTTTTTTTCGTTATTTTTTTCAGTTGGCAAATTTCATCAGTTGAAATTTAATTTTAAAATAAAATTATAAGACAATTGACAGATGGGTTTCATTTCACTATTAAGATTGTATTACAATAATTAAAATTTAATGTTTGACAAATTTCAGAAGAGTTTTTGAATAATACCGTATTCCCTCCATAGTTGTGCATCTCCGAAAAGCCACCACCGCCGCCGCCGCCACCGCCGGCGGCGGAGACGTCACCACCTCCGCCGGTGAAAAAATTTTGCTAAATTTTGCCGCCGCCACCGCCGCCACCGCCGCCACCGCCGCCACCGCCGCCACCGCCGCCACCGCCGCCACCACCGCCGCCCTTATATTCGCCGCCGCCACCACCGCCGCCCATTCGCCGCCGGCGCCACCGCCGCCACCGCCGCCACCGCCGCCACCACCGCCGCCCTTATATTCGCCGCCGGCGCCACCGCCGCCACCACCGCCGCCTTATATTCGCCGCCGGCGCCACCGCCGCCACCACCGCCGCCCTTATATTCGCCGCCGGCGCCACCGCCGCCACCACCGCCGCCCTTATATTCGCCGCCGGCTTTCGCGTTGATATAAAAATGTTTTCGCTGCAGCCACGCTTGTCACAAATTTGCAAAACAAGTTTTATTAAAATAAGTTCAATTGCGGCGCTATTAAAGCCGCCGCCGCCGCCGCCGCCACCGCCGCCCTTATATTCGCCGCCGGCGCCACCGCCGCCACCACCGCCGCCCTTATATTCGCCGCCGGTGCCGCTGCCGCCGCCGCCGCCGCCACCGCCGCCCTTATATTCGCCGCCGGCGGTAGACTTATTTTCGCCGCCGCCGCCTGGCGCGCCGCCGTGGCGGCGGCGGCGATCCAACTATGATTCCTTCCCCGCAAAATTATTTTTTTAAATTCCTCTTCGTATCCCCTCCCCCGCTACGTAAAAATTCCAAAATCCCCAACCCCCGCTACCCAAAACACGGGGGCAGCGACTCATCCCTATGTGAAAACCATCAAAAAAATTTTTTGCCAATATTTTTTAATCAATTTTATCAAACATGTTAATTAACAAGCTGTTCCAGTTCCGACCAAGCATACCAGAACCCATCCATGGCTTTATCATCGCCAGCGCCTTCTTCTTCCACGTCTGAGCCCAGCTTAACCAGATACACATACACACGACAAGTAATAAATAGGCTTAGTTTTCATCTCCACCGTTTTATTGGGGAGCGTTTGTCAAACAACCGCGTCTCAACAGCTTAGTGAGATTAAGTCTGACGCAACAATGCTTGACGTCCTTAGTGTAGATGAATTGTTGGTTACGTGTATGTTTATATTTATGCTATTAGTATGCACGCGTATTCACTTCAAAAACATGCTGGTGCTCTTTTGCTTGCTGAAATAGTACAAAATGTTTCGAGAGCCAAGGCAGCCAACGAAACCCCCGACTTAACGAAACTCTTGTCCGGTCTTGTCCCCAGATGTGTCGTTAAGACGAGGTTTGACTGAAAATTTCGTTGAGTCGGGGGTACACTTATTTGCAAATTTAAAAAAAAAGCTTCATTAAGTTGGAGATTTTGTTAAGTCGTGGGTTCGTTAAGTTGGGGGTATGACAAACTAGGTTTTACTTAAAACTAACCAAACCAAAAGTTCAGAATTTCGTTAAGTGGGGGGTTCTCTAAGACGAAGTTTGACTTTACCGCAAAATTCGTTTTTAAAGTCTAAAAACATTTTCGGACGTTTTAAAAAGACGTACGGGGGCCTATAGACCGCGTTTCTGCTAAAATGACCAAGGAGTATGTGTTCTCTGAGCCAGAAGAGGCAAAACGCGAGCCACTTTTTTGGGCAGAAAGGGAAGTTCAGTTTCTACCAAACAGTGGTCTGGAACACTTGCCCTACTGAAATATCTCGTTGCCACAGCTTTCCTTTCCCATGTTGATGTAGCGAATCATTTTTGAAAAATAGGTTCGTCACATTGTGTCAAAAATGTTTACATTAACAAAAACGACCGGCAAAATATGAATTCTTGCGTCTTTTCGATCTAGACCAACCGAATAGAAATGACAAAAGACTTTAAAAATATAAGAAAAGAAACTTTGGAACCTAGATCGGGAACTAAATTGAGGGGTGGCTTTTTATAGAGTGTCGACAAAAATTGTTTTTTAGGAGATGTTAGAACAAAAAAAATTTCAAAAAGAAAGAAAGGACTAACCAGTGTTGAGATAATCATAGCCCAGTTGTTCTTCTCTAACTGAAAATTCGCGCATTGCATCACTGTTGGCAGGGTCTGGGAATTCAGGTAAATCATCTAGGCTCATTTCCACCTCAGCAGTTACGTTTGTATAGAAAAAAGTTTAATTTGGAGAAAATCAATAAAGAGGTTATTTGCTGGAAGGTAACAAGTAGTTGTTGTTGACAACCTTGAGTTAAAGTGAAGCAGAGGTAAACTAGGTGGTGTCAGCAGAAACAATGTAAACCAGCAAGACCATAAAACCTTTAGTAACGCGCAAAAAAGAAAAGTATAGCTCTATGACATAACATAAACATTTCTGTTTTTCAATATAAAGCTGCATTTCTATTAAATGTTAAATTAAACATTTACGCTAAAAACACAAACTAGAAAATGCAAGGTTTTTGTGCAGAATTACACTTTGAACATATCACCTGAAAAAAATTCGCAAACATGGCAGATTCTAAGATAAAACAGCTTTTAAAGTTGTCCAGGGGCCTATCCCACTAATTGAAAAATTTTCATTTTTCATGAAAAATTGAAAAAATTTTCATTTTTCACTTTTCATTTTTCATTTCCTAATGTTAATAGCTCGTGAAAAAAAGAAACCAGGCCTATCTCACTATTGAAAGTGAAAAATGAAATATGAAAAAAAATGAAAAAACATCTTTCATTTTTCACTTTTCATGTTTCATTTTTCACTTTTCAATTGCACTTTAATATTTTCTAAACGTTCAAGGCTTGCTCGATGACCTAGCAGACATGTGATTGTGCCAGCCAAGGCCGTCATTACAAAAACTCTGGCGGGAGAGGCTAAAAATCTTCCAAGTGTTGTTATGCTCACCAATGCATGGAAAAATGGGGTTGTTCCTGGCCCTCTCAGACTCAACCAGAAAAAGAAAAAAAAACTTTACTCCAAGCCACAAACGAAATTCGGGCAACTTACCGTCTCTACCCGATACAGCTTCAGCTGGCCGTCCGCACGGCTTTGCAAAACTTTTCGCTGGCAGACCTAATGATTTGCATTTTAAAGCCAAAACACTAGAATTAGAAAACAATGCTGTGGGTTACATTATTATTATCAGGTTGTCCTAAAAGTCTTGCATTAAGCCTAAAGTGACTATCACTTTCTGATAGGTTGCAAAAACTTTAATTTTCATAAAAATTTGAAAAAATCATTGGCAGGTTTCACATATCAAATTTTTCCTCTGAAAAAGTCAATTTTGATACCCATCGGAATTGTCTCATAAGTTTTTATTAAGGGTGATTGCGGCTAGCGGCTAGCCGCAATTGCGTCCGCGTTGCGGATGCGGCTAGCCGCAGCCGCAACGTGGCTAGCCGCACCAATTTTCTGAAAATAGCCGCAGCCGCATAGCCGCATCAACGTTTTTGGAATAGCCGCAAGCCGCAGCCGCAATTTGTCCTTAGCCGCACTTAAAAGCTTAAGAAATTACGCTTATTTTACTGGTGTTTTGATGTCCATTTTTACATTTGTCTCTGTCAATGTCAACCTTGTCAATTGTAAATTGGACGAGCTTATGTTAGTTTAGTTGCTGTGGGTTTGCTGAATTAGTTTGCTGTGGGAACTTAAAATTGCTGGTGAACAAGATATCCCACTGTTTACAAAGATCTCTCCAACGTTTATGATAAGTTAAAAGTTTGTTTCTTTTTTAGTAATACGAATAAATAGCCGCATAGCCGCGCGGCTAGCCGCACTTGATTTTTGAACATAGCCGCAGCTGCACTTGGTTTTGTGAAAGCCGCAGCCGCATAGCCGCATATACCATCGACCGTGCTCACAATCATACCGACCACGACCTCGACCAACCGCTGTGAGCAAAGAATCTGGCAGGCCGGGCCTGAAAAACCTAAATACGTCCGTAGTTGTTGGCTGTGCTTGCCAAAGGTTACTAGCCAACCGTTAATTTCCAGTCAGAGAAAAAACTTAAATGATATACCGTCCTATTCAGTTTTAATTGACCGTCCAAATTTTTTAGCTAACACGCATGAAGTTTTTGGTGATAAACCAGTTTTTTTTAAGAAATTTAATTTTACCTGGTGGTATCTGCCTATCTTGCAATGAGCATGTCGCCGAATCATACCATCAGTTGGCTGGATATCTCCGCTCAACAGTTTCAGCAAAGTTGATTTGCCAGCACCATTTGGTCCGACCAAAGCCACTGAAATTTATAAAATGAAATAACATAATTATAAAAAAGCACCTACCTCTGGTATCCAAGTCAATACCGAAGTCCAAGTCGCGGTAGATGTGGGGTGAATTTTCGTTGTAGCGGAAAGAGACGTGTTGGATCATGATAACTGGCGGGGGTATGTTGTCAGGCGCAAAGAAGTAGAACTGTTTGACCCCTTCCTCAGCCACCTTATCAGTTAGACCACCTTGAAAATGGGTTACATTGTGAATTTTCGAAAATATAAATGCTGAAATTTCCAACCTGCTACCATCTTAGCCATAGTTTTCTCTTTACTTTGAGCCTGTCTAGCCAGTTTAGCGCTACCGTGACCAAATCTGGCAACATAGTCCTGCAAATAAGAGACTTACAAGAGAAACTTTCAAACTGTATAATCGAATCCGAAAATTTTGGCAATGCCATCTTGTAGAACATGGTCGATTTACTATATGAAATTTTGATATTTATGGCGAACAGACAGTAAAATCTGAATCTGGAGACTCGAGAAACATGTCAAATTGCCTTGGTCTCCCTGTGGATTTTCGAATGTTATCTTTTACAATCAAACCTCGATTTAGTGGCACTTCCACAATTTCGATCACCAGCTGGGTATAATACCTTTTTTAAGAAATATGATTTAAAAAAGTGTTGGACCCCGAACTTTTAGAAATATCACTATAACGAGGATTGACTTTAAAAAATGTATTTTCCAAAATCCACAGGGGGGATCAAGGCACATTCAGGCTCCATGTTTGTCGAGTCTCCAGATTCGGATTTTTCTGTCTGTTCGCTAAAAATATCCAAAAATTCATATAGTACCGTATTATCTCTAATAAGCGCCCCCTCTCTAATAAGCGCCCTCTACTTTGAGGGTCTGTATTCGGGCAGAGCAAATATTTTGCAAAGCTGTTTTTCGCATTTTCTTAACTCCCACAAGCTCTACCGATTCCACTTTTTAGATTTTGTTGTGCAAAAAAATCTCGAGATCGACTCAAAATTTTCTGATTTTCGAAGGGTTGAAAAGTAAGCTTATTAGAGATAATACGGTAAATCGACTATGTTCTACATGATGGCGTGGTAAGAATTTTCGGATTCGATTATACAGTTCAATAGGTCCTCTCGTTATTATTTTAACGGTTTAAAAAGTCAAATTTTGGAATTAAATTGGGAAGTTGATTTTGATTATCTTAAACCAGCATTTCGCAATAATTTTAAAGTTTTAGTTCTTGTTGTTCAAGAACTTGATGGGTTTGGCAAAAATATTCGTAATCCTCGATATAACGTCATTCTTTTCACAAATGGCACACTGATGTCAAGTTTTTCAATAACGACCTGTAAAATCGCAGTTTTTACGATATTCGGGACCGGACTGTCAAGATAGAATCGGCAAAGCCCTCGAAAACTTGCCTAAAAAGTGTCAAACCCTGGGCTCCAACGCTTTTTTTGGCCGAAATTGCATCTACAGGGTGTTTCAAGAAATTCTACTTAAATGGCCATAGCTTTTTTTTGATCGATTTTGAAATTCTGTAAACACAGATCGACTCAGGAAAAATATACAATTTTTTTGGCATATAATGTAAAAAACACGATTTTCGCTTGGTCATCCAGATTCATCCAATGTCCAAAACCCAAACCACAGGGGGGACCAAGCGAAAATCGTGTTTTTTACATTATATACTGAAAAATTGTATATTTTTTCTGAGTCGATCTGCGTTTACAGAATTTCAAAATTCGATCTAGAAAAAAGTTATGGTCGTTTAAAAGTGTTAGAATTTACTGAAACACCTTGCACCGGTATAATCAACTGTATGATCTCTAGCAACTGAATTCAGCTAGTCCGCGGCAAATTTGATGAAACAGCCGAATAATCGTAATGTCGGCAAATTCGCAGAAAATCTGGGGGAATAGGCCGAGGAATTCACAGGCAAAACCCAAAATCAAGCAACTCTAAAAATCTATGTGCTTTCGCAAAAATTGCTTACCTTCATATGCTTGATCTGTGCTTGTTCCCAGTTGTAACGTTTTGCCTGGTTCTCCAACAACTCAAGTCTAGTTCTAATGAAAGTGTCGTAGTTTCCCTGAAAATATATTCTTTAACACTGTTTTGACTGACCAAAAAAACAGCAAAACTAACAGAGTAGTAGATCAGCTTTTTCTGGAACAAGTGAACAATGTTGGTGCACACATTGTTCATGAAGTCTTGAGAGTGGGACACAATCAACAGGGATCGCTTGTATCTGAACAAAGTGGTTAAATGGTTTAAAATTCTGTTGGAAAAAAATTACTCGGAAAGCTCTTTTTCTAACCACACACACGCGTCCAAATCCAAATGGTTGGTTGGCTCATCGAGCAATAAAAGAGACGGCTTCAGGTATAAAGCTCTGGCCAGGGCAATGCGCATACGCCAACCTCCTGAAATATTGGTTTACAATCAGGTGGTTTCGTGTTCAGTCGTCTTTTTTAGGACAGCGTAGTTTAAGACGGAGTCAAAGGCATGTGTCTAAATACGTTGTTTTCTGACGGTAGTAAGTTACTTGGGTAAAATAGTGCTTTTGAAGCAAGGACGCCAGAAGTAAACAAGTTCCGCGCAATTGAGATAGGAATACGAAATCGAACCTCGACCCAAGACTCTAGCAGGATGTCGGAAAAGTGTGCAAATGATACCAGAGAAGCGTTGAGAGATGATAATTCAACACGGTAACTTACCAGTAACCCACCACAGCCCTTACTTACCCCTCTAATAGTTACACCCCCCACAGGCACCTCAGCTCAAAAATTTATTGTGCAACTGTTTCATGCGTTTTCTTAATCATCACAATCTTAGTTGATTCCAATTTTAGATTTTAGTTTGCACCAAAATTTCAAATCGACCTTGAAATTTTTCGATTTTCAAGGGTTGAAAATAATTACCCGGGTAACTAATAAAGAAAATACGGTAACTTACCAAAATCGGTAAACACGATGGTACACATCAACTGCTTGTTCGACGAGAAATGCATAATTACTGAAATTGCAACTATGGTTGCTTAAAATCATCATCGTATGATGACTGTCAACTGCCGCAATTTCGAAGTACTGACTGATACCCCGTAACTTCCACAAGGTGAGCAAAAAATTTAACGGGTGGTCAAAAAGTTCCCGGGATGGATTTTCAAAGCTTCATTTTTATCATTTTTCTTATCATATCTCTGATCTGTTGATACCCATTTTGTAGCCCTGAAACCTCTTTCATTTGGATATCATTCTACTAATTCAGTTTAACAAATATGGCTGACCAACGCGCTGGAATAGTTAGACTTTATCAGCAAAGGTTACAAGGTGATGGAAATAAGTCGCATGCTCAACTGTGCCCAATCAACTGTCTCGGATGCCATCAACGATTTACGGAGACCGGGAGGAGAATATGGGGAGACAATTGGACCTTTCAACAAGATGGCCGTTCATCGAGCCGTTGAAACTCAGAACTGATTGAGGAGCACTTTCCAGATTTCATCACGGTTGATTCTCATTGGGGTGACAATGCTGCGATCAAAGGTGACTGGGCGCCCAACTCCCCGACTTGAATGTGATGGACTACTTTGGATGGCCGCAAATTGCAGTCCAAAGCATGCTCCAAGCCACAAGTCAATTTCTGCCCTAAAAGCTTCACTCTGGTGAAAGAATGGCACGAACTTCCACAAGAGATGATCCAAAAGCCACACATCTTTCCAAAACGATTAAAGAAATGTATTGATGCAAATGGTGGTCATTTTGTTGAGTAAAATAAACGTGTGACATGTCGTTTGAAAGAGGAAGAACAGGCTACAAAATAATACTAAACTTCTAAAAATATGATAAGAAAAATGATAAAAATGGGCTTTGAAAATCCATCGGGAACTTTTTGACCACCCGTTATTTTCACTATTTAAAAATCCTTTGGCGAGTTTCAGAATCGAAATTGAAATAAAACCCGCAAAACGATTTTATATAAGTTCATTAGACCTAAATTTGGTTGGAAACGTCAGAGCTAATCTTTGAAGGATTTGCGAATTTTTTTGGATAGTCTTCGTTCACTACTAGACCATTTTTATGAAAAAAAAGACTGACCAGAAAAATCTTTGCATTTCTTCAACATCATCTGCCTAGTAATATAAAATATAGTAATATAAAGTAATATAAACTTATATAAAGTAATATAAACTTATATAAAGTAATATAAACCTAGTAATATAAACTTATATAAAATCGTTGGGCTCTACTAAATAAGGCAATGAACATTCGCGGACGCACTTCCTGCATCACTTCATCTTCGGAACTTTCATTGGTTGAGCACATCTTCTTTCTAAAAAGTGAACACCGTTAGACATGCACGGACGTATAGCTAATAAACACCGAGTTCGGCGAAGAAAAATAATATTAGATGAAGAATCAAAATATTTTGTAAAATTGTAGACGGGTACACCGGTCTACAATTTTTCATGTAAAATTGAAAAAATTTTCACTTTTCAATTTTCACTTTTCAAATGGTGAGACAGAGAATGAAAAATTTTTAATTTTTCACTTTTCATTTTTCGATTTTCATTTTCAATTTTTCAAATTTTAGTGAGACAGAAATTTTCATTTTCATTTTTCACTTTTCATTTTCATTTTCACTTTTCATTTTTCATTTTTCACTTTTCATTTTTCATTTTTCACTTTTCATTTTTCATTTTTCACTTTTCAATTAATGGGATAGGCCCCAGCTTTTTCTTGCCTTCGTTTCTGAATAGGGTTGGCAAGGGTAGTGTTAAAACGACTAGCTGACTAGTTGCTGGGTTTGACAGCACTTTTTCAACAGGCTGTAAAATCTCCATTTTCAGCATTTCAGAATTTTTTTTGAACTTTTATACGCAGAACGGCAAAATCTACAAAACAGTTTGAAAAAATTTCTGAAATGCCGAAAATGAAGATTTTACAGCTTGTTGAAAAAGTAATATAAAAAGAAAGAAATATAAAAAAGTAATAAGCCAAAGCTTGTTCAAAACTATACTCTTTCGTTTCAACTTTGCTTTCAGGGTTCATCAAACCCAGCAACTTTCAGAAAACAATTTTTACAAAACTCTGTTAGTTGTTAATATTTCCCCGTAGCTGTTGAGGGAGATATGCTTGTGAAGTGCAATAGCCTGTTTTGCTTCTCCCAGAGTGAAGGCCTCAAGCATCCTCGGCTTGTCAAGTCTTCGTAATTTTCTGTAAAAAGGTAGCGGCTGCGGAAACTGGAGTGTTTGCGTTTTGTTCAATGATTATACGTTGCGGCCAGTCGAAACCGGTAAAATTTGTTTTTTTTATTTTTAACGTGAGACTCGAAAAATTTCATTTCACTCTCTGTCAAAGAAGCATTACACTATCATTTCAGCTGACTTAATCACTTAGGTTGGTCAAAAAACACTACACCACCATTTCAGCTGACCCATTCAGATGAACTGAGGCTTTTAGCCAACTGTTTTATGTTTTCGGTGTGCGTTGGCCGTTTTCCGACCCACTGAAGATAGTGACAGAGGGCGGCTCGACCGAATGAGGTCACTGCAAGTTTCACGACAAGATCAAACTGCTCATACGCATTGAAAATTTAGTCTTTTCAAAACAAGATATGGAAAAAATTCCCCACACCACCATTTTAGCTGATATATTCAGTCAGTCTTACCAAAGAGGCACTATAAGGTGAATCAAAATTACGTTAACATTCTCAAATTTAATATTTTTGTTCGAAATTCAATTTTTCTTATTCGTTTGTTTGTTTGATACGCCCGTTTTTCGCTTTTTTCTCACTTGCGTTCTATTTGCTTATTGGTCCTCGAGTTCCATTGCATTTATTTCTGTCGTTCTCTTTTTAACCCCCCTTCTGCCCATGTGTCCCAAATAAATACTAGGAATTTTTTTTTTGAATTTTTCGCAGTTTATTTAAGTCATAACAATAGCCCTAAACATAGCCACTCCCATTTGACGCCATTCCGAAATTGGTGAGAATCTCGAGTCAAACCGGCTTTTTGAAAAACGGTTCGCAGATTCGGATTCTGCATGAAATTCTGCACCAGAACCAACCAGTCTCACACGTCTCTTAAAAAGTCAAATGTTTGCAACAAATTTTTTTTGAAAGCTGATGGGAAACGTTGGATAACAATTTTTTGTTATTGTTTTTAGCGTATTAAAATTACTTAGGAGACGACTATTCACAGTTAACAGAAAAAGGGGCCCCCAGGTGCACAAGCTCTTTAAAGAAAATACGGTAAAATGTTTTCGATGGTTCAGCAAACACTTTTCAGCAAAAAATTTTTGCCGGAATTTGATTTTTTGCCTTGGAGGACCAAGGTGATTCAAATTTAAAGGGTACCTGAATACTGTATATCAGGGTTCCCATGTCGACCAGCTAAAAATTCAGACAAAAATCTCAAAAATTCAGATTTAAGCTCCAAAATTCAGACAATTTTCAAAGGTCAATCTTTAATCGTTAATTTTTATTACAGTCAAACCTCGGTTATCCGGCACTCCAGTTATCCGGCACCCTCGGTTATCCGGCACCTTAGATATACTTCATTTGGCTGAGGTTGGCTTATTCTCTGTCAACTGACACTCCAGTTATCCGGCACCCTCGGTTATCCGGCACCTTAGATATACTTCATTTGGCTGAGGTTGGCTTATTCTCTGTCAACTGACATCCAGTTATCCGGCACCCTCGGTTATCCAGCACCTCGGTTATCCGGCACCTTAGATATACTTCATTTGGCTGAGGTTGGCTTATTCTCTGTCAACTGACACTCCAGTTATCCGGCACCCTCGGTTATCCAGCACCTTAGATATACTTCATTTGGCTGAGGTTGGCTTATTCTCTGTCAACTGACACTCCAGTTATCCGGCACCCTCGGTTATCCGGCACCTTAGATATACTTCATTTGGCTGAGGTTGGCTTATTCTCTGTCAACTGACACTCCAGTTATCCGGCACCCTCGGTTATCCGGCACATAGATATACTTCATTTGGCTGAGGTTGGCTTATTCTCTGTCAACTGACACTCCAGTTATCCGGCACCTCGTTTATCCGGCACCCTGAGGCCGGTCCCCACGGGTGCCGGATAACCGAGGTTTGACTGTAATAACAACAATGATCAACGGTGAGTAAAAATTTAAAATTATTTTGTTGCTCTTTTTTTTTATTCCCTTTATTTTCTCAAAATCCGACTTGAATAATGACTTTCTTTTTTGAGGCATTCAACTAAACAAAATAAATGGCTCTATATGTGTTCATGCCGACGCCGGAAAAAATATGCCTTGGTCCCCACTGTTATATTTTTTTCCAAATTTTTGCTCATCTAATTGTCCGTGAACCATTTAATTGCAGGCATTTTAGTTCTTGTGTTTGAATTAAATAGTTTTTTCTATTAACTTATAAGTATACTGATCCTTTTCAATGGAAAATGTGCTGTTTTTGGTCGTGCTCCTGCCAATACAGCCCTACATAGCAATCGATTTACTCTAGGAGTAGTCTCGTAAATTTATATTTCTAACACGCAAAGTGCATTTTTATTATTTTTAATCAAAAATTGATAAAAAAAAATTTTTTGAAAAAAATCAGCTTGGGGGACCAAGGCAAAAACTGATTTTTTTTTGCAAAAAAAATTAACAGGGGGGACCAAGGCATATTTTTTCCGGCGTCGGCATGAACACATATAGAGCCAAATAAATAAATAAATAAATAAAACAACAACAAAAAGCTCTGCAGGCGAATTTTTGAACAAATATGGCTCTTAAACAAAAATTCTGACATTTGGGAGCCCTGGTGTATATGCAAAAAGTCCAAAAAATTCTTTTTGGTGCAAATCGGGTCTTTTTGCATCCGATTCACACCAAAAAGAAATCTGTTTGCACCAGAAAAAATCCATATCACTGGATACTACCCAACCATACAAAAAGACAGAATTTGAACAGAGTTTTGAATACTGGGGCATCTCGCATTTATAAACTTTTATATGCATCTTATAGCCTTTGAGTGAAATATGTCTAAGATATGTGTCTTAACCCCAACCAACCACCACCTTACACTAGTTCTGTTGCATTTTTCCTGCTGATAATTTCGGTATATTGTAGACAGAAGTTTTCCGGGAATTTTGACAAAGAATAAGCCAAACCAGCTGTCCTTCAAAAATCAATATTAGAAAATCAATTTTTTTTAATTGGCGAAGAAGAAGAAAACCAATATATATACCATACCCAATGTATCATAGAACCAAAGTTGAGCGCTCTTTCACATGGCGTGAAATTTTATAGGGTGGGGTAAATTTTCGCCGCTATTTGTTCTGCTCGTATCTTTTTTGAATTTATTGTGTCTCGAAGAGATCTTTTTTTAGTTCGAAAGAGGAGATCGGGGGTAGCAGAATGACACTTTATTCGTCATTGTTCATTGATGTTTTCATGTTGTGATGACTTACGAAAGTTACGTATGATTTTCAGCTCAAATGGAATACTCAATCGAACAAAAGGTCTGGACAGTGATCTGATACGGAAAGTACGCATCTTCGGTCCGATCTTCATCGAGGGCAATGTCAACCATGAATCGTATCTGAATCTTCTTCTTCTTCACCAGTTTCTTCCGATTGTCCGTCAATCTCCTCTATCGAACAAAAAAAAGATCTCGTCGAAAAGATACGAGCAGAACAAATAGCGGCGAAAATTTGCCCCACCCTGTAATTATCGACATGGGCTCTGAACTAGATTTTCGAGCCAAGATTCGTAAAAAGTTCGATTTTCAAAAAAATGGAATTTTTCGTATTTTCAATAATTTTATTTAAAATATAGAAACATATACAGGCGTATAATATGTCATTTGTAAGCCCTTTGAATAAGCTTCAAAATAGTCACGAAATCGAGAAACAATGGTCACAAAAAATGCTAGTTACGGCCGTTTGAATTTTGAGCAAATGTTCAAAAATGACAATTTTTTTTAATCGCCTTTTTGACCACCTTGGTCAGACTGAAAAATCAAAGTGGAAAAATAAATCGGATTCTTCATTAAATTCTGCACCAGAATGAGCCGGTCTCACCGTTCAGCTTTCCCGTGTTAATCAGAGTTTGAGAATTACATTAAGAAAAGATTACAGCTGATTGAAATCGGCCTAATTTTCTCCCCCACCCAGTATTAAAACATATTTGGCTCAGTATGTGTTGGGGTCTTTTAGGTCGGAAAAACACGTTTTCTAGACATTGGAAGTGCTAAAACATCGAAACACATCATTTTGGGGAGTTTTGGGAGGACACCGAATAATCCAGTTAAACCAAAACAAATTCGAGACTATAAAATCTCAAACTAAAATTTTGGTTAAAAAAATCTCCCCACCCTCTAATAACTCCTCACCCCCGAAAGAGGGTTCAAAAATAACTCCCCATGGGGAGTCAATACAGAAAATACGGTATTTTATAATTTTTGTCTTGTTCATTTTTAATGCAAAACAACTTTTTGTTCAACAAACTTTTTGTTCAAACAAAATAAGCGCCCCGGGGCGCTTATTTTTCAACCCTCTGAAAATCGGAAAAATTTTGGGTCGATCTCGAGATTTTTGGGTGTACAACCAAAATCTCAAGAATGGAATCGGTAGAGCTCGTGGGAGTTAAGAAAATGCAATGAACAGCTTTGCAAAATATTTGCTCTGCCCCGAGATACAGACCCTCAAAGTAGAGGGGGGGGCGCTTATTAGAGATAATACGGTAATTTAGCAAAAAAAAACCCCTACGCCTATCAAAACCATTCGATAATCCAACTTCATGCAAAGCATAGTCCCGAAGCGAAAAGCTCTTGTCTTATCTTTCAAAACGATAGTCTAGGTAAAGAAATATTTGGAAAGGAAAAATGTTTGTCCTCCAAATTTTTAGTCCAGACATCTGTCATCCCCTTACTCCTCCTCTTATAATTTAAAAATATTTCTTCTAACTTCGTGACTTTTCAGTTGGTCTCGTCAAAAACTCCAGCCTAAAAAATGCCTTCTGACGCCAAGAAAAATCGCGATAAAGCTAAGAAAGAAGCCGCCAAGAAGGGTCCAGGCAAGAAAGCAGGATCTAGCACAGCCAAGCCGGTGAATGGAGATGCGGCTGAGCCTCAAACTAATGGGCAGAATGCGGAAGAGCTCAATGGTATAAATTTATTGGTCGGGAAATGCTTTACGGGTGATCGTCAGACCATGTGAATAACACGTGGATAGCGTTTTTTAGACTAATTTATTTGTGGCAGGATGGTTAGATCATACTTTTTGGTTGTAGGGGGTCACCTGTGAGCTTGAATTCCTTTGGATAATTAAATTTTTTGGACTTTCACAAAGAAAAATATTTTAGGCCAAATCGACTCGGTCATAGATCAGATCAAAGTTGTGGAGCTGGAGAATGCCAACGCTCGTTCAGTGGCCGGAGTGCTCGCTTCCCAGCCAAAAAGCGTCAATCTCAAAATTGACCAGCTAACAGTCACTTTTCATGGAAGGGAAATTGTTACCGACACAACTTTGGAAATCAACATGGGCAGGCGATATGGTCTAATTGGTCTGAATGGAACTGGTAGGATCTTGTTTGTCTAAAAGGGCGAAATAAGTTGCGAAAACCGCTATGGGGAGTTGATGGCTTCGATATCTCAGTGGCAGAGCAGCGGAGGGTACCTTTATAGTTCCCCCCATACTCGGATTTCTTGAAAAGTGACCAAAAATCACCCCCGAGCTCATTTTTTTGCTCAACACGATAAAAAAAAGCATTTCTAAACACTTTCTGAATAAAAAAAATTATATTTGTAAAAATGGGTTCTATTCTCACTTGTGACCAACTTATTTCTTTATTTTTACATAAAAGGTACATTGGCACCTCGATATATACGGTCACTCCGGAAGTTCGTTACCACCAGTGTTTTCGAAAATAACACTTAACACATACCTTTTTTTCATATATTTTGTTTTCTTATCTCAGATGTTTTTACACCGTTTTGTAGCTGAGATTTTTCTCTATCGTTTGAGTAGTCAAACGCCTCAGTTAAAAATTATTTTTGACAGAATCACACCAAGTGTTTAAAAAAATAGAGTGTTAAGTGTGCACTTGGTTTTTTTAACACTTGGTGTGATTTCTTCAAAAATTATTTTTAACTGGTGTGTTGACCATTCAGTCGATAGAGAAAAATCTCAGCTACAAACTGAAAACATCTGATAAGAAACAAAAATATGAAAAAAGGTATGTGTTAAAGGGGCATGCTCGTCGCCGATGGGAATATTTTAAAAGGCAGGTACCAGTGAAATTCAAACGAGAGTTAAAATGACGCAATTTTGTGAAAGTCGAAGAATAATAGGATCATAGCCTTTTGGCCCCTTTCAAATGTTTTTCATGATCCAGCCTCAGTTTTACTGGATAATCCAATACCAACCAAACCAAGTGGTCGTCCATTTCGTGTGAATTTTTTATGTTTTTCGGGTTTCAAACCCTATTTTTGCACTATTTCGAGCAGTTTTTCTGAAGTAGCTCAAATAATTGTTTGTTACCTACAAACTATTTTTAAATAATCGTAATTAGTTGACAAAAAACTTTTTGAAGCCGAAATATGAGAGAAAAAATTTGCCCCAGATGGACATCCAGATTGACCAATTGTACCCGGATATGCACTGAGTGGAAAAAAACAATGAAGTTCTTTATTTCAGCCTATCCATATATATCCATTACGCATAGGTACCCTTAATCTTCAGATATCTCCATCCAGCTAAGCCACCTAAGAATTGGGTACTACTACCTAGTCACTTCCATCTGAGTACCGATACCAAGGCACAGCAGCCTGAGCACTATTTGGACATTCTACGCGATGCGTAATTACTCCAAAACTGGTTTTCCTGCAAGTCAAAATGCTGTTTTAGTATTGTCAAACCGTGTTCAGAACACGATTCTAGATAGGGTTCAATGACTTTAAATTACTTTCAACTAAATCCAAAATTTTGGATTCTGGAGGTGGATACCCATTTAGGGGAGGAACCAGCTGGCCCCCTACCCACCGTAAGGCTTACTGGTCTTATAAATACTAGTTTATGACTGTTATTTGACGACCGAGATTCCTAGTTCCAGACACCAGGAGAAAACTAATTTTTTGGGGTGACTTTCTATCGAGCTTTGACTGTAAAACCAAATTTGTGTGTGCCATCTCAAAATTTAACACGATAGATTAATTTTAATTTCACTTCTAAAAATATTGTGTTCAGGTAAATCGTCGCTAATGCAAGCGCTGTACTACCGTGAAATGCCTGTGCCTGACCACATTGACATGTTCTTGGTATCCAGAGAAATGGCTGCTAGTGAAGTGGCTGCTCTCAAAGCAGTCATTGATGTGGACAAGGAACGAATCATGCTGGAAAAACAGGCTGAAGATCTGGCTACTTGCGAAGATGACGGTAAAATAGTATAAACACGGAAGTTAATATTTTCAAACCTTGTTTTAGAAAGTCAAAACAAATTGATGGACATATATGAACGATTGGATGAGATGGATGCTGACAAGGCTGAGGTCAAGGCTGCTGAAATCTTGTATGGTCTTGGTTTTACTAGGCAGATGATGTTGAAGAAATGCAAAGATTTTTCTGGTCAGCCTTTTTTTTCATAAAAATGGTCTTGTAGCGAACGAAGGCTATCCAAAAAAATTCGCAAATCCTTTAAAGATTAGCTCTGACGTTTCCTACCAAATTTAGATCTAATGAACTTATATAAAATCGTTTTATTTCAATTTCAATTTATAATTTTATTTCAATTTCGATTCTGAAACTCGCCAAAGGATTTTTAAATAGTGAAAATAATTTTTTTTGCTCACCTTGTGAAAGTTACGGGGTATCAGTCAGTACTTCGAAATTGCGGCAGTTGACAGTCATCATACCATGATGATTTTAAGCAACCATAGTTGCAATTTCAGTAATTTTATACATTTCTCATCTCACAATCAGCAGATGTGTATTTTCGTGTTTTACCGATTTTTGGTAAGTTACCGTATTTTCTTTATTAGTTACCCCGGGGTAATTATTTTTCAACCCTTGAAAAATCGAAAAATTTCAAGGTCGATTTTGAAATTTTTGGGTGCCCAACTAAAATCTAAAAAGTGGAATCAACTAAGATTGTGATGATTAAGAAAACGCATAAAACAGATTTGCACAATAAATTTTTTGAGCTGAGCAATAGGGTGCCTGTGGGGGGTGTAACTATTAGAGAGTGGGTAAGTAAGGGCTGTGGTGGGTTACTGGTAAGTTACCGTGTTGAATTATCATCTCTCAACGCTTCTCTGGTATCGTTTGCAGACTTTTCCGACATCCTGCTAGAGTCTTGGGTCGAGGTTCGATTTCGTATTCCTATCTCAATTGCGCGGAACTTGTTTACTTCTGGCGTCCTTGCTTCAAAAGCACTATTTTACCCAAGTAACTTACTACCGTCAGAAAACAACGTATTTAGACACATGCCTTTGACTCCGTCTTAAACTACGCTGTCCTAAAAAAGACGACTGAACACGAGACCACCTGATTGTAAACCAATATTTCAGGAGGTTGGCGTATGCGCATTGCCCTGGCCAGAGCTTTATACCTGAAGCCGTCTCTTTTATTGCTCGATGAGCCAACCAACCATTTGGATTTGGACGCGTGTGTGTGGTTAGAAAAAGAGCTTTCCGAGTAATTTTTTTCCAACAAAATTTTAACCATTTAACCACTTTGTTCAGATACAAGCGATCCCTGTTGATTGTGTCCCACTCTCAGGACTTCATGAACAATGTGTGCACCAACATTGTTCACTTGTTCCAGAAAAAGCTGATCTACTACTCTGTTAGTTTTGCTGTTTTTTTGGTCAGTCAAAACAGTGTTAAAGAATATATTTTCAGGGAAACTACGACACTTTCATTAGAACTAGACTTGAGTTGTTGGAGAACCAGGCAAAACGTTACAACTGGGAACAGGCTCAGATCAAGCATATGAAGGTAAGCAATTTTTGCGAAAGCACATAGATTTTTAGGGTTGCTTGATTTTGGGGTTTTGCCTGTGAATTCCTCGGCCTATTCCCCCAGATTTTCTGCGAATTTGCCGACATTACGATTATTCGGCTGTTTCATCAAATTTGCCGCGGACTAGCTGAATTCAGTTGCTTCCTAGAGATCATACAGTTGATTATACCGGTGCAAGGTGTTTCAGTAAATTCTAACACTTTTAAACGACCATAACTTTTTCTAGATCGAATTTTGAAATTCTGTAAACGCAGATCGACTCAGAAAAAATATACAATTTTTTGGTATATAATGTAAAAAACACGATTTTCGCTTGGTCCCCCTGTGGTTTGGGTTTTGGTCATTGGATGAATCTGGATGACCAAGCAAAAATCGTGTTTTTTACATTATATGCCAAAAAATGTGCTGATCTGTGATCTAAGAATTTCAAGTCGATCCAGAAAAAAAGCTATGGCCGTTTAAAAGTGTTAGAATTTCTTGAAACACCCTGTAGATGCAATTTCGGCCAAAAAAAGCGTTGGAGCCAAGGGTTTGACACTTTTTAGCCAAGTTTTCGAGGGCTTTGCCGATTCTATCTTGACAGTCCGGTCCCGAATATCGTAAAAACTGCGATTTTACAGGTCGTTATTGAAAAAACTTGACATCAGTGTGCCATTTGTGAGAAAAGAATGACGTTATGTCGAGATTACGAATATTTTTTGCCAAACCCATCAAGTTCTTGAACAACAAGAAGTAAAAGATTGAAATTATTGCGATAAGGGAATCAAAATCAATTTCCTAATATAATTCCAAAATTTGCCTTTTGAAACTGTTAAAATAATAACAAGAGGACCTATTGAACTGTATACAGTCAAACCTGGGTTATCCGACACCCCAGTTAACCGACACCCTCTTTATCCAAACACCGAGCCCGATTTGGTTGGCCTGGTAAAGCCTACACCCCAGTTATCCGACACCTCAGTTAACCGACACCTCGTTTATCCGACACCATAGGGCGGTGGTTGGCCTGGTAAGCCTACCCCAGTTATCCGACACCTCGTTTAACCGACACCTGTTTATCCGACACCATAAGGGCGGTCCCTTTGGGTGTCCGGATAACAGACCCTCAAAGTAGATCAAAAATTCTTACCACGCCATCTTGTAGAACATAGTCGATTTACTATATGAATTTTTGGATATTTTTAGCGAACAGACAGAAAAATCCGAATCTGGAGACTCGACAAACATGGAGCCTGAATGTGCCTTGATCCCCCCTGTGGATTTTGGAAAATACATTTTTTAAAGTCAATCCTCGATATAGTGATATTTCTAAAAGTTCGGGGTCCAACACTTTTTTAAATCATATTTCTTAAAAAAGGTATTATACCCAGCTGGTGATCGAAATTGTGGAAGTGCCACTAAATCGAGGTTTGATTGTAAAGATAACATTCGAAAATCCACAGGGAGACCAAGGCATTTGACATGTTTCTCGAGTCTTCGGATCCAGTTGTCAGTCTTTCTGTCTGTTCGCCAAAAATATCAAAATTTCATATAGTAAATCGACCATGTTCTACAAGATGGCATTGCCAAAATTTTCGGATTCGATTATACAGTTTGAAAGTTTCCTCGTAAGTCTCTTATTTGCAGGACTATGTTGCCAGATTTGGTCACGGTAGCGCTAAACTGGCTAGACAGGCTCAAAGTAAAGAGAAAACTATGGCTAAGATGGTAGCAGGTTGGAAATTTCAGCATTTATATTTTCGAAAATTCACAATGTAACCCATTTTCAAGGTGGTCTAACTGATAAGGTGGCTGAGGAAGGGGTCAAACAGTTCTACTTCTTTGCGCCTGACAACATACCCCCGCCAGTTATCATGATCCAACACGTCTCTTTCCGCTACAACGAAAATTCACCCCACATCTACCGCGACTTGGACTTCGGTATTGACTTGGATACCAGAGGTAGGTGCTTTTTTATAATTATGTTATTTCATTTTATATTTTCAGTGGCTTTGGTCGGACCAAATGGGGCTGGCAAATCAACTTTGCTGAAACTGTTGAGCGGAGATATCCAGCCAACTGATGGTATGATTCGGCGACATGCTCATTGCAAGATAGGCAGATACCACCAGGTAAAATTAAATTTCTTAAAAAAAAA
>JAMRYI010001164.1:0-41090 GCA_029231635.1 Ditylenchus weischeri | reverse complement strand
CACGAAATTGTTTTGGTTGGAGGTTCCACTCGCATTCCTAAGGTGCAGAAGTTGTTGTCGGACTTCTTCTCTGGCAAAGAACTCAACAAGAGCATCAATCCTGATGAAGCCGTAGCTTATGGAGCTGCTGTGCAGGCTGCAATTCTTTCTGGTGAGAAGTCTGAGGCTGTTCAAGATCTTCTTCTGTTGGATGTTGCTCCATTGTCGTTGGGAATCAAGCGCAATACGACTATCCCAACCAAGACTGAGAGACAGGTACTAGCCTTTTTGTTGGCAATTTACCTTTTTCAAGGATATTTATAGATTATTTATATTTACAGATGGAAAGTCTGATAGAGGTTTTCGATGAACTGTGCACTTGTGTTGACAAACTTGAAGCAGCTGGACTTGATGTGAGTGACATCAAAAAAGACATAGCCCGACTGCAGAAGCGCCAGTTGAAGAAAACGGATGGAACTCAGGACCAAGGTGAACGCGGTGGATGTCAGATTCATGGTGAAGAAGAGCAGGATCGCAGTTGGAACTCACCGCCACTGCGCCAGTTGCCTGAGGAACAAGTAATATTTTGTCAACTTTCCAAACTTAATGAAAAGTAGAACTGTTATTTGTAGGAGCAAGTTGGAAGCGGAGGTGTAGAGGGTTCAAAGCGATCGCATCAAACTCAGCGAGCTTCAGAGAGTGATGTAATATTTTGTTGATTTTTTAGGTAGAGAAAATAAAAATTGTGATATTTAGGAGGAAAGTGGCGATAACGACGAGGCACCTGCTCCCAAGATTAACAGAAAACATGTGGCGACAAGTTGCTTAACGCCTTTCCAGACTGATGAGGATAAGAAAAAGAAGAGATACGGTCAATCTCACAAAGGGAATTATTAATTCATCGACTATTGTTGTGTGTTCACAATAAAGAGATTGTTCGTTTAAATTGTTGTTTAAAGTGTTGATGCTAGGACACGCAGAATAGAACACACACGCGACTTGGATAAAAGGTTTTTTTACCTAGCGCTGGGTTTCGTTAGTGCTGGTGCAGTGATTTCGGTGACGTGTTTAAAATATTATCCAAGAGGTTCTAGTACTTCTAAGCGAGTAATTTTATATGACTTAACGGAGTTTATAGGTGGATGCCCTTTTAACAATCACACGTCTTTGAAAAATTCAAAAATATGTGTTTGCAATGCCCCCGAAAAATATATGCTTTGTTGCACCCTGTTATTCTATTCTAAAAAAACGTTTGTTTCTTTTTGCAAAAACAATTGCGCATATAGTCTTAAAAACCATAAATTTGTATGGGTGTTTTTTCACATGTTTAAGTTTCATAGTGTTTTATATTAAAATACAACTGCCCACTCTACTGCAGTGATGAGTGTGCTGCTTCTGGTCGTGTGGTCTGGTCTGAACGAACTTTTAGGGGTGGCGTAAAATTGAAAGTTGACTGTACAGGGTGAGTCAAGATTTTCGACCCTAGTACAAAATACCCCCCGCCACTTGCGGCTATCGTTTGGTGTAAGATAAGCGGAACACATGCTTTCGTATTTCGTTTTACCAGTTTTCGACACCTTAAACTGTACTAGTCCCAAAAATAGTCGTAATATTATCCTTTTATTGACGAAATTTCTGTTAGAGTCATTGCCTAGATAAGATTCAGTTCTGGAAAAAGAGCTTTTTGCGAGCTATCAAGTTGTGTCACAAATTGTGTTCGGTTTTTTTCAAATTAAATTTTTGTTGCATTGTGTTTTTTCTATAAATTTATCAACAAATTTTCTAAAAGTTGATCTCTCATTTTGAGATTGAGTTAAAATTTTATAGAAAAAACACAATAGAAACACAAAGAGCTGGGATGTATAGCATCAGGTGTGTCATATTATCCAGGTTTGACTTTATTGTGAAAAATGTTTTACAAATTCGCGCTAACATTTATAAAAGCCTACGCACGAAAAGCACGTTGATTGCTTGTGGTCCACAAGTTGTGGAAGCTGCATCGTGCGCAAGTGGCTTGGTTAGAATTCGATAATGGATGCTATCTGCTTTTTCACCCCAGATATCTCGCGGAGAGGCTTCATTATTCTGTCAGAAAATACCTTTCCTTCGTGGCCATCTAAACCGGCACTCCCAAGGAACCGGCTATGTGAAAAGGCATGATTCGGCTGGCAAAGAATTTTAACAAAATGAACCCCCCAACAAACTGTACCCTCGATTAAGCGGCTCTCCACGCTGGTTTATAGGGTGCCGGTTTATCGAAAGTCGACCGTATAAGCATCAAGCTGAATTTCGACTAGTTTTGAGTATTGATTAAAGCACTCACAAATGCACTTGTTGTAATTGGTCTGCAGCCTAATCCAGTGGCAGTCGGAGTTGCTATCGAAGCAGGAGCAAGTGCCTAGACCAGTCCAACTGATTCGACTCTGACAAAGTATGATAAAAACGGGCTGGAAGTTAGGACTAAATAAATTTAGCCTGACCTAGGGCAGTCCACTTTTTTAGTGGGAAAAATTAGTCACTAAACTAAATGTTTAGACTTTAACCTCAACTTTAGTTTCTATATTTACTACGAAAATTAGTCACTAAATAATTTTGTCGACTAAATAATTGGCCTTAACATATTTGCTACCAAAAAACCAAACATTTAGTTATTAATAAAAAGGTAGACTTTACCATTTAGACTTCAGACTTTAGCCTAGAAGTCTAAATATTTAGTCACTAATTTTCATATTTACTACGGGTCCTGGTGAAAATATGAAGGCTGAGCAGGAGGTCAACAAACAAAAATCATCTCTGGACAGGGAATGAGACAAGAAGTAGGGAGGAGCGCAGGAAACAAGAGGCTATGTACCAGCAAAGGCTTCAGGAGCACAAGGACAGGCAGCAAGGTGGGACTATTTTGAACTGCAAGACCATTAAAACCATATAAAGTGCCTCCAAATAAACTTTTTTTATTTTCTGACTTTTGGGGGGTTGGGCATATTTTTGTTGCGTTGACTATACCATATTTTCTCTGAGTAAATCTCCGGTGCGTTTATTTCTCAACCTCCCTCCAGTTGGTGCGTTCATTAGAAGACGTGCGTTTACAAGTGGTGTGGCAGAGAATATTGTGCTGTCCAGAAAGCACAGACAACAATGCAGATGAACAAGAAGGTGGTGGACCAAAAATTGAAGGTTGGTTTGGAGCGTTCTACATCTTACAGTTTGTTTCCTTGTAGTTAGTTCTTGTTTTTTCGACATCTGCTTATGCGCAAAATAGACCAGCTTGTTTTTTCACTTTTTATAGTTCGAGAAAAGATTGTTGCAATATATTATAACTTTTCTGGCTGCTCCACCTAGCCAACCTAAGATATGTCTACCCTCTGAGTGATCCACCAAAAGATCGCCCGAGGGCGAAAACAAATAAATTAAAGCAAAATAATATAGAACTAGGCCACTACAAAATGATTTTGGACTACGAGACGATTCTCGGAAAGAAGACTGTTGCTGAAGAGGGTTTTGACACGTACCGAAAGAACAGGTCTTGGAAAAATGCAAAGAAAGTTCCGCACAACTAGCAACAACCAACTTAGCCAAATGCCGCTAGCAAACTTTGCCTGTAAACTTAGTATGTCCAAAAGACGAATATAAACCTTTATTGGGAAAAGTCATGAAGTACACAATTTACTTTTTATGAAAATCGGATCTCAGCATATATTTCTTCTTCGAACGGTCCCTGACTGGGGTGTCATCTGGATTTGGAGATATCATATCTGGCTTGGCATGATGTCTTTGGGGTTGCGGTGTCTTCTTTCTCTTCACAACTTGTGTCCAACCCTGATTTTCATAAATTTTTACATTTTAATTTTTTTTTTAAAAAGATTAACAAAACTCTTACATCAGTCTCCAGAGACTGCGACGGGGAGTTCCAACTGCGATCCTGCTCCACTTCAACGCCAACATCACCATGAATCTGAATTACACCGCGTTCACCTTGGTACTACAAAAATGTGACTTTTTATTTAGTTTAGGGAAGATGTCAAAATATTACTCGTCCATCCGGCAACTGGGTCTTCTGCAGTCGAGCTATCACGTTTTTGATGTCACCTGCGATGGATCTATTTCATCGTCACTCACGTCAACTCCAGCAGCTTGAATTTGCTCAATACAACTGCCTAGTTCACCAAAAACCCTTCTTAGATGCTCCATCTATAAACATAAATAATCTATAAATATCATTGAAAAAGGTAAATTGCCAACAGACTAGCTAGTACCTGTCTCTTAGACTCTGCTTTGAGTTTAGAAATAAAAATATCGCATGTATGCGACGACATAAGTGCTAATGTGCGACTCGTCTTAAAATTCACAAAAGCCACTATGTCGCAGTAAATTTCTAATGGAAGCATAGTGTAATACAGCTCAATATGGCAACAAGTATGCAACAGAAACCGAAGAGTTTAGAAGTCTCCAAATATAGAAACAGCAAAAATATATCTGATAGCACAAATATATTCTAAGTGAATAATTCAATTTACAAGTGAATTTAATTGAGTTGAAGTTAAGAATGGACAAATAATGTTTGTGCGCAAATTTAAAACTTTTTTTCACAAGAAAATATTTTCAAACTTGTGTAAGGACAATATTTTTTCTTTCCACTAAAACACTTTTTCCGCCTTATTCTCCTGGGTGGACCGAAAAATTCCCAGCATTTCAAACGGCCATAATTTTTCGCTTTGACGCGATATCGAGAAAATGTTTTTTCGTAATCGTCTCCTTTTTTCATTTTTTGACTTTTGAGGGGTGTTTAGGCATGTTTTTGTTGCGTTGATATACCATATTTCAGGACCAAGGAGGAAGCGGAGGCGTAAAGGGTTCACAGCGATCGCATGAAAGTCAGCGAGCTTCGGAGAGTGATGTAATATTTTGTTAATTTTTTTAGGTAAGAGAAAATCAAAATTGTGATATTTAGGAGGAAAGTGACGATGATGACGAGGCACCTGCTTTAAAGATTGACAGAAAACATGTGGCGAAAAGTGGCTTGACACCTTTCCAGACTGAAGAGGATAAGGAAAATAAGAGATATGGTCGATCTCACAAGGGAAATTATTAGTTCATTGACTATTGTTGTGTCGCAAGTAAATCGCAAGTAAAGATAATTGTTGTTTAAAATGTTGATGCTAGCACACGCAGAATAGAACGCACAAGCGACTTGGATAAAATGTTTTTTACCCAGCACTGGGTTTCGCCAGTGCTGGTGCAGTTATTTCGGTGACGTGTTTGAAGTGTTATCTGTTGTACCGTAAAAAGTGCGAAGCCAAACCACTAGGCTTAGGGCAACCCACTAGGCTACATGTGTAGAACCTATAGAAATAGTCGTAATTTAACCTATATGTAACATCTCCCCCCTTAAGTATGAATGTAGATTTCGATGGACTTATAGAAACCGTTCGCAGGGCTACTAGGAATCCAGAGCAGACATCCCACTAAGATGAATCTCCCATGTCTAAACCTCTTCTAGGTGTATGCAAATAACTGACATGGCCATGAAATTATGAAAAATCGGATCGAAATTTTTTCAGTGGAGTTGCCACCTACTTCCTCCGTTGATGTTCTAGGTTCTCCAAGAGGTTCTAGTACTTCTAAGCGAGTAATTTTATATGACTTAACGGAGTTTATAGGTGGATGCCCTTTTAAAGTGTGTAGTTTCATTAGTTCTGAGTTTTTAGTTTACTCAATCTGTATGTAGTTTACCTATCCACTCTAACAAGAAAACCTGTAGCCCATGGTCAATTCACTTACCGTATTTCCTCTAATAGAAGCCCCGGGTCTTATATTTTTCACTCAGCCTCAAGGGGGGAGGAGCTTCTATTAGAGAGGGGGCTTCTATTGGAGAGGGGGCTTATATATGGGACGGGGCTGATTTGCCGTCACGGTTTTCGCCGTTGACAAAATTCGCCGTCGGAAAATTTTACATGAAACGTTTTTTCTGACGTTTTTATAAAGAAAGTCTCTAAACGCTCTATGTATGTAATGAATCACAAAAAAATTGGTCAACAAAAAAGGCGCGAATCCAAATGAAATCTTTTTTTATTTTAAGGGGGTCCTTATATTAGAGAGGGGGCTTATATTTTTCACTCAGCTTCTAGAGGGGGCTTCTATTAGAGAGTGGGCTTCTATTGGAGAAGGGGCTTCTATTAGAGGAAATACGGTAATGTAGAAAAAGTCTTGGTGGCGGACAGAGACAAAAGTTTTGATTTCTGGGCGTCGAAAACTCGAAACACCCCCAAAAATGCTAATTTTAAATACTTCTAGTGCCTCAATGCCAAGTTGTTTGTTTGTTACGTTGTCGTTAGTCGTAGTGGTTGATTATACCATATTTCCTCTAAGTAAATCACCGGTGCGTTTATTTCTCAACCTCCCTCCAGTTGGTGCGTTCATTAGAAGGCGTGCGTAAAAAACAAGAACAAACTACAAGGAAACAAACTGTAAGATGTTGAACGCTCCAAACCAACCTTCAATTTTTGGTCCACCACCTTCTGTTGTCTGTGCTTTCTGGACAGCACAATATTCTCTGACACACCACTTGTAAACGCACGCCTTCTAATGAACGCACCAACTGGAGGGAGGTTGAGAAATAAACGCACCGGAGATTTACTCAAGTCAACGCAACAAAAATATGCCCAACCCCCCAAAAGTCAGAAAATAAAAAAAGTTTATTTGGAGGCACTTTATATGGTTTTAATGGTCTTGCAGTTCAAAATAGTCCCACCTTGCTGCCTGTCCTTGTGCTCCTGAAGCCTTTGCTGGTACATAGCCTCTTGTTTCCTGCGCTCCTCCCTACTTCTTGTCTCATTCCCTGTCCAGAGATGATTTTTGTTTGTTGACCTCCTGCTCAGCCTTCATATTTTCACCAGGACCCGTAGTAAATATGAAAATTAGTGACTAAATATTTAGACTTCTAGGCTAAAGTCTGAAGTCTAAATGGTAAAGTCTACTTTTTTATTAATAACTAAATGTTTGGTTTTTTTGGTAGCAAATATGTTAAGGCCAATTATTTACAGGGTGGCGCAAAAAAATTCGGCCACCTTAAAAAAATTGAAGTACGTAATCCCTTGCCCGGTCGGTTTCCGATTTTCGGGTGGCAAGCCCTCGGAAACCTCCACAAATGGCCGGCTGTGATGAAGATCACAAGCAGACAGCTCCTAGGCAGCTTAACTACTGACATCGATTTTCCTGGGGAAATGATGGGTCAAGGAGCTACTTACGCAAACTCAGGGCTAGATATTTGGTTGAAATGGGCTGGGATGTATAGCATCAGGGGTGTCATATTATCCAGGTTTGACTTTATTGTGAAAAATGTTTTACAAAATCGCGCTAAAATTTAGTTTACTCCGGATGAGCCTGAACTGGTCAAGGAAGTCGTGACCGACACCATGAAGCAGATCGTCTTGGATGCTGAGAAGAATGTTCTTCTGCAGTTCTACGCTCCCTGGTGTGGTCACTGCAAGAAATTCGTTCCGATCTATGAGAAGCTCGCTCTGGATGTAGACTTTGCATTTATCTAACTGTTGAAATACACGAACGATTTTCAGTTGGTCGACGAGGACATCGTGGTCGCCAAGTTTGATGCCACTGCCAATGAGGTCGATCCGTTGTTTGAAGTCTACAGGTAATTAGCCTTCTTCTCTTTTATTTATTTGAGATCCCTAAAGCTTTTAGTTCTAGTGTTCCGACCATCTTCTTCTTGCCTAAGAATGCGAAGGAATCGCCTGTTCTCTACGTAGGTGATCGTCAGCCGGAGGATTTGATTAAGTTTGTTGCTAAGCACTCCACTGATAACCTCAAGCAGTTCGGTCGTGATGGCGAAAAAAAGGTGGATGAGCTGGCTGAAAATGAAAGCCTTGGACAGGAGAATATCTATGGTGATGAGCTCTAGAATCCTTTGTTGACCTGTTAAGTTATTGCCTTCAATAAATCCATTTGTTTGTTCTTGTTCTTGTGCTGTAATTATGCTGTGTTCGTGGGGTGAACAAGCAATTCGGGTGGAGACAATACTTCTCATTAGTTGAGAGAAGTCGACCCTCTTTGACTACTCCTGTGTTTTATTAAATTTTTGAATGAAAGGTGGAAACTTACCTCGCAGACGTGGTATCTTGTACGTATTACGGTTGATTCTAGGATTGGTGACGACCATATTGCCAGCCATAGGATAGAATATGGCCGATCCATTTAGGGATAGCCAGTTGTTTGACTAATTTGTTCTTGAAAAACAGACCCTCCTATAACGAGAAAACTCAGTGCCGTTGTGGTATGATGGACGCAAACATGTTTTATTGATTTGGCTATCACACGTCTTTGAAAAATTCAATAATATGTGTTCGCGATGTATGAAATTAGTCACTAAATAATTTAGTCGACTTCATGGTGGCGCAAAAAAATGCGGGCACTTGGAAAAGTTTGCGTAAGTAGCTCCTTGACCCATCATTTCCCAGGAAAATCGATGTCAGTAGTTGCTGCCTAGGAGCTGTCTGCTTGTGATCTTCATCACAGCCGGCCATTTGTGGAGGTTTCCGAGGGCTTGCCACCCGAAAATCGGAAACCGACCGGGCAAGGGATTACGTACTTCAATTTTTTTAAGGTGGCCGAATTTTTTTGCGCCACCCTGTAAATAATTGGCCTTAACATATTTGCTACCAAAAAAACCAAACATTTAGTTATTAATAAAAAAGTAGACTTTACCATTTAGACTTCAGACTTTAGCCTAGAAGTCTAAATATTTAGTCACTAATTTTCATATTTACTACGGGTCCTGGTGAAAATATGAAGGCTGAGCAGGAGGTCAACAAACAAAAATCATCTCTGGACAGGGAATGAGACAAGAAGTAGGGAGGAGCGCAGGAAACAAGAGGCTATGTACCAGCAAAGGCTTCAGGAGCACAAGGACAGGCAGCAAGGTGGGACTATTTTGAACTGCAAGACCATTAAAACCATATAAAGTGCCTCCAAATAAACTTTTTTTATTTTCTGACTTTTGGGGGGTTGGGCATATTTTTGTTGCGTTGACTTGAGTAAATCTCCGGTGCGTTTATTTTCAACCTCCTCCAGTTGGTGCGTTCATTAGAAGGCGTGCGTTTACAAGTGGTGTGTCAGAGAATATTGTGCTGTCCAGAAAGCACAGACAACAGAAGGTGGTGGACCAAAAATTGAAGGTTGGTTTGGAGCGTTCAACATCTTACAGTTTGTTTCCTTGTAGTTTGTTCTTGTTTTTTACGCACGCCTTCTAATGAACGCACCAACTGGAGGGAGGTTGAGAAATAAACGCACCGGTGATTTACTTAGAGGAAATATGGTATAATCAACCACTACGACTAACGACAACGTAACAAACAAACAACTTGGCATTGAGGCACTAGAAGTATTTAAAATTAGCATTTTTGGGGGTGTTTCGAGTTTTCGACGCCCAGAAATCAAAACTTTTGTCTCTGTCCGCCACCAAGACTTTTTCTACATTACCGTATTTCCTCTAATAGAAGCCCCTTCTCCAATAGAAGCCCACTCTCTCTCCGCTCTTGCACTTCTTCATCGTAGTCCAACTAGCAGCTTTTCCGCGCTTCTTGGAGCTTGTCATCTAAAAGAGTAGGATTAGGTGGTGGATTTGCGCTGTTTGGTGGCGGATTTACGCTTTTTGGTGGCGGATTTACGCTTTTTGGTGGCGGATTTACGCTTTTCGTGGCGGATTTACGCTTTTTGGTGGCGGATTTACGCTTTTTGGTGGCGGATTTACGCTTTTTGGTGGCGAATTCACGCCATTTGGTGGCAGATTTACGCCATTTGGTGGCAAAAATGAGTATCAACCCTATTTTTGCAGACAGGAATTTTTCGGTGCAGGATCAAAATACCCAATTACAAAATACCCAATTACAAAATACTCAAAGACAAAATACCCAACGGACAAAATACCCAACGGACAAAATACCCAATGGACAAAATACCCAATGGTCAAAATACCCAATGGACAAAATACCCAATGGACAAAATACCCAATGGACAAAATACCCAACGGTCAAAATACCCAATGGACAAAATACCCAATGGTCAAAATACCCAATGGACAAAATACCCAATGGACAAAATACCCAATGGACAAAATACCCAATGGTCAAAATACCCAATGGACAAAATACCCAATGGACAAAATACCCAATGGACAAAATACCCAATGGTCAAAATACCCAACGGTCAAAATACCCAATGGTCAAAATACCCAATGGTCAAAATACCCAATGGTCAAAATACCCAATGGTCAAAATACCCAATGGTCAAAATACCCAATGGTCAAAATACCCAATGGTCAAAATACCCAATATGCATATTGTGCAAATAATGTGCACTATATGCTATTCACTTTTCAAAAATTCCGAGTATGGAGAGAGGTTTATATTAGTTTCCAGCGCTACCGGAGTGTATTTTGATCCTGCACCGAATTTTTCTTATAAACTCTACGTCGGGTAGATCTGATTATCTCTATAGCGGAGCGTAAAGATGTGCACGATGTGATATGTTGCCTCGCTATGTCCCAAACCAAATTACCGTATTTTCTTTGGTAAGGCTATCCTCGACTTTGAGGACATATATTTTAGCACATAAAAGTTATTTTGCAGAGCTGTCTATCGCCTTTTTTGATTTTGATTGAGCACTTAAAAATTTGGAGATCAGCCTTAAGTTTATCTGATTTTTAGGGGTTGTATTAGTAGAGGAAATATGGCAGTCAAGGTACTTGTTAAAATTGAAAGCACTGGTCAAGTATTCATCGGTGCTCTGGAAATCTGCGAGGAAGTGTTTGGTCGTGAAGCTTCCCTCAGTATCAGCAACTTTTGGTCAAGTCAGCTGCAGCCGATCAAGTCCTCTGTCAAGTGAAGAAATACATTTCAAATGGGTGGCCAAAGTCTGCACAGTCAGGAAAGTGCAGTGATTTCTTTCTATTTCAAAATCTCTCAGTCGTCAAAGACTGTGTGATGCTCAACAATCGTGTGGTAATTCCAGCTGTCCATCGTCATCAAGTGCTTAAGAAGTTGCATGAAGGACATCTAGGGAACAGTCAAATAAAAAGAACAGCTCGCTCCTTCTTCTATTGGCCTAAGATGGAAAAAGCAATTGAACTCCGAGTCGCTCTTTGAATTGAATGTGCCCAGCAAGCCGAATCTCCCGTCAAGAAGCCTCTCCAGTCATGCTTTGTTCCAGTGAAACCGTGGTAGCGTGTGAATGTGGACCATCATTCTCCTTATTTTTTCACTGAGGAGACAGCAGCAAATTCTATTTTCCTCTCTAGAATAATATTGCCTTTGTGACTCATGGCTGCTTACAAGAAAAAAATTTGAAAATTCCTCTACTCGAACTAGAAACAATAGCCTCAAAGATGCTGTTCATCCAGCTATCACGTCAGGTTCGTCAAATGTTAACCCAGATCAACTGGCTAAACTCTTGTCTGATCTTCTCGCAGATAATCCCTTCACTCCATTTATGAAATTTCTTGCTGTATTGATTACTCAGCAGCAAAAAACTATTGACCAATTGCTATCAAACAAACAGGAGAGCCAAGATAATCCATCCATCCTATCTGCTGAAGATATTGTGCGTCGACGCTCTGCAGTCATTGCTGGGGTATCTGAGCATAAAGATGAAAGTCATTATGCAAAATGGAAAGCTGACAGCGGGATTGTCCGGATATGCTCAATGTAATTGGCATTGAATCAGGTGCTCGATGCTACCGGCTAGGAAAGCCGGATGTCAACAAAACCAGACTCATCAAAGTTATTTTCCCAGCCTCATTCTTCCAACATCAAAGTTATTTTCCCAGCCTCATTCTTCCAACATCAATTTTTGCGTGGCCAAAAACAACTAAAGCAGCTGGCGGAATACAGAGACATCTACATTCGTCCATCACTAACAGCTGAACAGAGAAAAGCTGAGTTTCAACAGTGTCGCCTTCAAAACAAAGATGGACCTAAAGTGCGTGTCTACAATGGAAAAATTGTCCCCATTCGTGCCACCAATGTCAACAACACGGAAAACTAAAATGGGAAGCCACACCATTTTTATCAGTTATATCTTTTAATTGTCGTTCTATCGTAAATAAGCTAAATCAATTTCACCTGCTTTTAGACTCTTATAATTATCACATTATAGGCTTGACTGAGACCTGGCTAAATTCAAAAAATTTAAATTCTATAGTCTGCCCAAATCCAAATTATTTTCTTTTCCGGGCTGATCGTAGCCGCAAGGGGGTGGTTCTGCCATTCTTGTCTCATCTGCTTTTTTATGTAATCATATTTTAACACCTGCTATACCTAATGTTGATCTATTGTGTGTGGATATCTTTGACTCAAATTTGACAAATTCTATTAGATTAATTAACATCTATATTCCTCCGAGCACAGTGACCCAAACTATTGAAAAGACAATTGAAGTCTTGTCTGGCTTAATGGCTACTCATTCTCCTAAAATAATTAATGGTGATTTCAATTTTCCAAAATTGTGGTCCGATTCTGCTGAAGTTACACTTAGTTTACAAGAAAAATTGTTTTTTGAATTTGTTCAATTTTCTAACATAACCCAACTTATAACTGAAAGCACACGCAAAAAGAAAATCCTAGACCTGGTGTTTTCTGATCAACCAAACCTTATTTCTGATATAAAAGTTCTTTGCCCTTTTGCCTCTTCTGATCATAACAAAATTTCTTACGTTATTTCCTTTCAACACACACCAGTGAATAATCGAACGATTCTCTCTTTCCATAAAAGTGATTCAGTGGCAATGAATATGTCTTTACTAAATACACACACGGGGTTTCAAAGTAGTCAAAAATCGGCAGTAGGTGACTTTGCGGGAAACTGAAAAACTATTAGAGTTTGATTACAAATAACTTATTTTACAGGGAAAAAGGCCTCTCGTTTGCTTGAGATGGCCTCTAGTTTTCTAAATTCTGACTTTAGAAAATTCTATCTGACTTTTCTGATAGAGGAGAACCAGAGGTATATAGGGTTTTTCCCACAATGCAAAATTTGGGATTTTCCATGCAAAAGAAATTTAGTGTAATTTTAGCGCTAACTATGGTATCTACCAGAAGAGCCTGTGGCAAGCAAAAAAGCCATTCCGATTGCCAACGTCATTCCATCGTCTCTGCATGTAATCCAAGGGCTGGGGCAGGATCTCGTCGGAATTCTTGAAAATTTGGCTGACGAAATTGGTGGGCCCGAACTTGTGAAGCAGCTGGAAGAAATCTACAAACAACTGGGTGCGGACAAGCAAGCTTGGTTTCAAAAGTTTACTGGTGATCTTTGTAAATCTTTGGTTTATCCTTGTAACTTATTCTTAATGCATTTAGGAAACCACCTCCGTAAGCTTTTGACAGAAGATGGGCCGGGAAAGATGACTGCTATTGTGCAAGGATCACCATTTGCGCCTTCTCTGCTTCAGCTATTGCAGATGTTGGGCCGAATTCAAGGATTTGCCAAGTCTTCTTTCCTCACCGATGCGGAAATTGTAGAATTCGAACAGCTGGTGCACAAATACTACGACGTGTTTAGGGTGAGTAATTTGATAACGGTTAGGGTAAAATTTGTTTGTAAAAACGCCTACGCAAAAACGCCTACGCAAAAAGGCCTACGCTAAAAGACCTACAGTAAAAAGGCCTACAACTGTTTCTAAACCTAATTTGATCTACAAATGCCTTGAAACGCATTAAAATTTGATGTCTGTGTGACAAAAAGGCCTGAAAAGGCCTTAGCCATGTTTTGATTTTGGAAACTTATAACCTTCTGTATATATTCTATTTAAGTTCACGCTTCTATTGAAATTTCCATATTCTTTTCAGCGTTGGCACTCATTTGGGCAAAACTCATTTGGGCACCAATTTCAAAATGTCTAATTTCCTAACTCGAAACTGTGGTTTTTCCGATTTTATTAGTGTAATCGTCCCCGGACACGTCAACTCGGGCGGCGGTCAATTGTCCCTCCTCAAATTGACCCTTGGTTAATCGCTCCTGTGGTAAATGAGAGAATTTTTTTCATTCAAAAGAAATTTTATTCCGATCTGATTGGAACGTCACAGTGTTTCAATGAAGGTGGTAAATTCCTTACGGTAAATTCACCGTCCAGTAATTTCCCCTGTGTTAAATTAGCCTTTCCAAAATTGTGAGGTTACATGTTTATATCCTAGTGACAGCAGACATTATTTTTTCTCAAATAACAGTAATACATTAGTATTAAAAATTATGTTAGACGTGCTGTGACATGGCTGGGAATCATACCCGCGACCAGCTTTCACCGATTTCTGCTACTCGGGCAGTGGTCAGTTAAATCCGCGGCTAATTCGCTCCGTATTTTTTAAACCAATAATATTGCTATATTTTTGTCTAAGTATCCTTGTTTTTCAAATGATTTTCTATGAACCAACCTCAGTTTTGCTGGTTGTCCTATATAGCAACAAAACCAGGTGGTCGTCCACTTGGATCAAAACTTTTCTAAAGATGGTTTGATGGAGTACCGTAAAAACGCCTACGCAAAAACGCCTACAGTAAAAAGGCCTACAGAAAAATGATTGCGCCGTACCATGACACTCTTTAATTGCGCACCTCCAGTATTGCTTTGTGCCATCTGCGCTTTTTGCATTTTTACTCATGAGTCGCCCACCACATTGAGCCATTGCAGCACCTTTGTTTGATTTGATCATCATCTGAGCAATTCTGCAAAACAAAGCATAGTTAACAGCGGCCATCAGCAAATTTCCGAAGAAAAATTATAGGAGAATGAATTGTTACTATGGACTAGAAAATGGGAATTCTATTCGTTTCAGGACTGAAAAAATGTAGATAATTTTATAGGCGTTTTTACTGGACACCGTTTACAAGTGGTGTGGCAGAGAATATTGTGCTGTCCAGAAAGCACAGACAACAATGCAGATGAAAAAGAAGGTGGTGGACCAAAAATTGAAGGTTGGTTTGGAGCGTTCTACATCTTACAGTTTGTTTCCTTGTAGTTAGTTCTTGTTTTTTCGACATCTGCTTATGCGCAAAATAGACCAGCTTGTTTTTTCACTTTTTATAGTTCGAGAAAAGATTGTTGCAATATATTATAACTTTTCTGGCTGCTCCACCTAGCCAACCTAAGATATGTCTACCCTCTGAGTGATCCACCAAAAGATCGCCCGAGGGCGAAAACAAATAAATTAAAGCAAAATAATATAGAACTAGGCCACTACAAAATGATTTTGGACTACGAGATGATTCTCGGCAAGAAGACTGTTGCTGAAGAGGGTTTTGACACGTACCGAAAGAACAGGTCTTGGAAAAATGCAAAGACAGTTCCGCACAACTAGCAACAACCAACTTAGCCGAATGCCGCTAGCAAACTTTGCCTGTAAACTTAGTATGTCCAAAAGGCGAATATAAACCTTTATTGGGAAAAGTCATGAAGTACACAATTTACTTTTTATGAAAATCGGATCTCATCATGTATTTCTTCTTCCCTCGGTCGAAGTTGTCAAAATATTATTCGTCCATCCGGATACTGGCGCTTCTGCAGTCGGGCTATCCCTCGGGCTATCACTTTTTTGATGTCACTTTCAATCTTCTTCTTTTCATCACTAACGTCAAGTCCAGCTGCTTCAAGTTGCTGAACACAAGTGCCTAGTTCACCGAAAACTTCGCTCAGACTTTCCATCTGTAAATATAAATAATCTATAAATTTCAAACGGCCATAATTTTTCGCTTCGACGCGATATCGAGAAAATGTTTTTTCGTAATCGTCTACTTTTTTCAGCAGAACACAGAACTTTACAACAGAAGGTGGTGGACCAAAAATTGAAGGTTGGTTTGGAGCGTTCAACATCTTACAGTTTGTTTCCTTGTAGTTTGTTCTTGTTTTTTCGACATCTGCTTATGCGCAGAATAGACCAGCTTGCTTTTTTACTGGCGAGCCGGATGCTGCAAAATCGCGGACTGACCAGCAACCGGATACACTTGCAACCAGATACAGTAACCGGATACACATATACACATATGCTGTTGCGTTTAGCGGTCGTGTCACAATGTTTTCACAATAGAAAGCCAAATACGGACATTTGTGAGCAGGATTTAACTCTTTCCTAACCCTCAGATAAGGGCATAACGCATGACCTAGGTTTAGGCCTAGGCTGTAAGTAAATTGGCAAGTCGCCCTCAAAAAAATAAGGTAGGAGAATGATAACTTCGGTAGCTCAATCGTAGAGTCGCGGAAGCTGGTGAACTTAGTCGTGAATTAGATTGAATCAATTTCCACCCTAGGCATGTTTTTTTACCATTACTTATTCAAATTTTTGAAAAGTGGCTTCTGGTTTTTGTTCCATTTTTAAAATGATTTTCTGTTAGTTTTTGTACTTTTTAAAAATCTTCGATTTCTCTTATCTAAATGTAAATAAATGGCCGTACCTAGCATGATTTCGTACCTAGATATTAAAATCTGACTGGAAATATTTATTTTTTTACAAAGACCAAGTCTTACTTTTTGCAGCAATGTTCTCCATATGTGCGAGAACTGGAGCACAAATTTCTGCTGGAGAAGTCAGACAGGTATCAACTGGTGTTGTCCACTGTAAAACAACTGAAGGTGGTAGATTTACTGGATGGTCTGACCCCCGCTGCACTTCTAGGTCGTGTTACATCATCCTCAGTCTCCAAATGCAATTTGTTGATGTTTGTGAGCAATTATATTGGCATGTGTTCTCTATACAATGTATTTTGTGCCTTATTTGTTTGCAAATGGATTACAGTCGAGTCCCGCTAACCCGGCACCCCAATAATCCGGCACCCCCAATAACCCGGCACTTTTTAAAAATTTGGTTGGCTGGCAAAGAAAATCAACAAAGTTTACCCCCAATAACCCGGCACCCGATAACCCGGCACCCCCAGTAACCCGGCACCCTAAGACTGGTCCCGTCCAATAAAAATTACGGTGCATAGACGTTTCCCGAATTTGAAACTTTTTTCATTTTCGGGAAACGTTTCCCGAATTTGAAACTTTTCCTATAGGTAGTCCCCAAACCATGCATCTGTAGTGTATTCAAGACAATTTTCAGCGCTGAATTCGTTTTCAAGGTCCTTTTTATGTAAAACCCCAACTAGTGAGGATTAGACATTCTCGGGCTAACATTTTCCCTCAAATCAGTCCTTAATCACTCTCAGTGGTCTTTATCTATTCTAAATACTCCTGATTTATCTTTTATAGTCTTAGTCCATCCTCAATGCTCTTGATACTCTCCAATGGTCTAGCTCTATTTTTACTAGTCTTGATACATCCACAATGCTCCTGAGCTACCTCTAATGGTACTATTTTATTCTCAGTTGTCCTGATCCACACACTCGACAGTTTCAAAGTTTTTTTATATTCAGTCATCTCAGTATACAGATGTGATGTTCTTATGACTATTTTCTACCCACATTTAGTTTCTGGATTCGTAGCAAATACGAGAAAAATAAGAGTTAGGCTAATTTGACTATATCTCGTAATTAGACCACTTTAATTGCATTGCATTCTAAAATCACCATCTCTAGCCTAACAGCCGTTAACTTTTTGATGTTTCAGTTTATAATGATAGAAAGTTTAACTGAATTTTATTCTTGTAAGCGCGAAAAAAACATGTAACCAGAGTGCGAGAATAACAGGTGAAAACAAAAGTATTTTTGTTGCTGGATCTTAGCATACTTCTTGTTTTTGGGATCTTGGATTATCCCCTTGCTGAAGTCGCACAACTCTAATCGAATGTTGGAACTGTAGCTTTTGCAGGAGAGACAAGAGAAGCGAGTAACCAGACCTGCGCAAAGCTCCGTGTCGTCTGAAAGAAAAAATGTTATACTGTTAGATCATTGTGCGTGCAAAAATTTTTTGACAAAATTTTTGACCTTTTTAGGAACGAGTGATATGCCTCCGCAGCGCTGTTTGTCTTCATATCTTCTTTATAAAAATTACACACGAGAAATTGTTTGCTCATCCACTCCATTTCGAAATAAACAACGAAGATTTCGAAATCAAAATTCTTACCCTGACAGATCGACATCAAGCAGAGCCAAGAGTTTGTTCTTTAAACTGTTCCATGCCATTTCAACTGAATCCGGAGGAAGCAAGGGCAGCGCAAGAAGGAATCTAATCAGCTCACGAAAAAACAAAGTCATCGTTGTAACGTACAATAAGACCAATATCTTTCACATTGTGCATAATCGCTTGGCAGAAGTGAAAGTGGCATCCCTTGACTTTCTAAAATGACAGATGTATTACAGAAAAGCAAAAAGGTGCGAAAATACGTTGATTCCAAATAGACCTATAGCAGCCGACAACTCAGCTTTCTCGAAATCCATAAAGACACGCCGGTAGTCAGGGACAACTTTTAGCCGAGTCCAGGCGTTTAGCAGAGAACTGGTAACAAACTCGTACTTGCTTTTTCTTTCATCAAAGCAGAAACGCTGCAACCCATTCGAACTTTTCTTCGGCTTGCACTGGTTTTTCGAAGGTAACTTTTCCTAATTGGTTCTCTTTTTTCTCTTGTTGTATCGGTAACTAAAAATTTCATTTAAAGTGAGAATCTGTAAATAATTTGTACCAATCCATACATCGTAAATAGCTGAGGAAATGTTTTTGGGCAGACTCAAAAGTCCCATCCATGGCCAGATATTTGCATTGAGCAGCCATAGTAGATCCCTGCCACTGCTTCAGTGTCGGCTACTATGTAATATGTTTAGATTATCAGGTAACAGAACGCGTTAAAGAGTGCATGGGAGCGTCTGATGATCAAGCCAAAATACAGCAAGTGTTGATGTATTTTGAGAAGGCAGAGCTCAAAGCAGCGATTGGAGTGTTTGGATTGGAGGTAGGTTGCTTTCATCGCTTTTGTTTAATTTATTTTACTACATCTTCTTATTCTTAGATGATAAAGGGGGTACATTTATAGAGGTACATTTATAAAGTCATTGTGCTCGAACTTATAGATTTATCGTTCAGAAAAAAACAAAGAAAGGGCGCAAATCAATTGAGCTGCTGAGCGCGTGTGAAAATTTTCTCGAAAGGGCCTCTAAATTGGTTTCGGATGTCGACGGATCAGGGCTAAGAACTGTGAAGCAAAATTGATCCATCGCTTCCAAAAGTGCTGGTCATGGATGTCTTCTTCTATGAACGTTTGGCAAAGCATGGGCCTGAAGCAGTGTCATCGTGGGTCAAAGAAGTCAATTTGTTTGAGGCCGACATCATTCTTTTCCAATCCATCTCTCAGGCCATTGACGCTTGCGGTAAGCATCCTTTTAGTGGATGATTGTGTACCAATTGCTCACAATACCTATGAAATACCTATGACATTTAAGGTCGCTGAAGTGCAAAATGGAAGAATCAGCTATTATGACTCACTACACTGCTATGAGGAAGGGACCATTCAAAAGCTAAAGTAATATTTAACATTCTTTTCTGTTCAAATAAACTCTAAGTGTGTTAAGGGAATTCTTCGAGTATGAGGCCAAGAATAGAAGGAGATGGGAGAAATCCGGAATAATATCATTGAAAAATTAACCATGGGAAAATTGTCTGAGCGATAGGAATGTTTACTCACCGTTGCTGTTATTATTCGAGATGTTTGAATAAAGTTTACTTTTGGTTGTTAGTGAATAGATGTACTGGTAAACGGTAAATGTGATAAAAATGACAAATGCAAGTGCGTAATACAGAAATATAAACAGCTAACAATAAGTAATAAACACTTTCGTGCTAAAAACGACATGAAACAGGCAAGAATTTGAAAATGCAAAAAAGGGGAGAAACGTTTGTCCCTTTTTTTGCAAATGCAAAAAAGGGGAGAAACGTTTGTCCCTTTTTTTGCAAATGCAAAAAAAGGGAGAAACGTTTGTCCCTTTTTTTGCAAATGCAAAAAAAGGGAGAAACGTTTCTCCCTTTTTTTGCAAATGCAAAAAAAGGGAGAAACGTCCCTTTACCTTCTAGATCAGTCTTTGGGTGTAATAAAGCAACAAGCTAGTCGTGTGCTCTCTCTCTCCTGCTGTGTTCCATCTCTCTCCTTTCCTTTCGCTAAAACTCAACATGCACAAATCCTGATAATGTTTGAATAGAATACTTGAAATTTATTTATTTTCATTTACAGGCTGGTCCTCGGAAAATTAAAAAAAATGTCGATCACGAATTTTTCCTCTGCAACGTATTCCCATCATTTTCATGCACATTTGTTGTCTCAAGTATCCAAGAGCACCCAGGTAGCTCAGCCTGTCATCGATTTTCCTGGGGAAATCGATGGGTCAATGGACTACCTACGCAAACTTTCCACCATTTTCCGAATTTTTTTCGGGTCAGTCTGTATATCCATATTAGCAAGTTAGCCAAAGGGTTGTGGGTAAAAAGGGGCTGCATGAGCAGGGCCGGTGAAAACGGGCCAACATTAGCTCAGTACTTGCAAGAGAGAAGTATATATACCGATTGTGTAGCCAACATTTTAGGATTTCAATTGTGGGGTAACATGCTAAAAATTTTAGAAATAAAAATGCATAAAAAATGAGGTCAAAATTTTTTGAAAATTCGAGTTAACTGTGTACAGTCGACTCTCGATAAAGTGCCACCCCTGGGGACCAGCCATAGGGTGGCACTTTATCGAGAGTGGCACTTTATCGAAAGCTCTTAAACCATTTAAACCCACAGGTGGCACTTTAGCAAGAGTTTCCTTTAGAAAGCTGATTAAATCAAATTTTATTCATTCATATTAGCATCAAACAACAAAACTAAAATTTAACAACAAACAATCAATCAAAACATCAAATATGAGTAAAGTATTTGGTTATTTCGGGCTGTTTCTGTTTCTTTTGGCGATCTTCAAAGAGAGCATCATCGAGAGCATCGCTGTGACGGAGAATGGCTGGAACACTGAAGTTCTTTTCCACGTATTCCCGAAGAGTTCTTAGAGCCCGCATTGCGTCTAAACTGCTGACTGGCGTCTCTTCCAATTCTACTTCTTCGATCTCACTTTCGCCTTCATCTGTATCACCTTCTTTATTTGCAAACTTCTCCAGAATTTCATTGATCGAGAATACTCCACCTAATTAAAGTTTATGAAAGAGTATAAAAAAGAAGGAGCAGAGAAAAAGTATAATCATTGAAATTACCTGTGAAAACGTCTTCGTCCACATTCACATAGTCCTCCAGAACCAAGTCTTCTGCGATATCACCAGCAATTTTCAGTTTTTTCCATGCATCCATCAGTCCTTGATTTGCTTCATCATTCGGTTCTTCCTCTGTTTCAAATTTCATCAGCTCTCCGATATCTTTCTAAAGGCTAAGTGTTTATAAAATGTTAAGGAAATTAGCTTACCTCAACGATCACAAACTTGGCATGTCTAAAGCAGTTTTCCTATCACGAGAAGAGGCAGCTTTTCTGTTCCGGACATATTAGCTCCAACCAAGACTGTTACTTGATCTTTACTCTTCTTGCCACCAGCACACTTATCACCTAAAACACTGAATGTTAATCATCATACATGTTAAACACAAATCTTTGAAGGCCAGCGTCTTGTTTGGAAGTAGTTTATAGAATAGACCTGTTTCGTCAGCGTTGAAGACATCGTTCGGAGAAAATATTGCCAATTGACTAGTCAAAACTTGCTGCTGCCATTCGACCAGAGATTCCACATCGACCGCACCAGCTTCACCATGCTCTGTGTCAACTTTAGAGACAAAAAGTTGAAGAATTTGGAATGCACAATCTTCTTACTTGTTTGAACCATGCTATTAAAGCTTCTTCTAGATCTTCGTGCCCGCTTTCCGTGTTTTCCTTCTGCGATTGCTGCGAAAATTTCATCTTTTTTGTTCAAAATAGCACGAATTATAGAAGGAGGAAGCTTGAAACGTTCGCTTTTGTTGTCGTTCTTTCCAAATGCATCAATCACATCTTTCTTGGTGCAAACGATGCAACGATCTGGAGAAAAAGTGCCACGTTTATGTGAAAATAAGTTTTCTGACATCAATTAATGCTTTACACCTCAAATAACTATTAGTTTGCCTTTTGTATGTCCTTGCAAACAAAGCGGCCATTAAAACCAGGCAAAAAAATGTGCAAAACTAGGCACATTTTGACAAAACGTTACACTTTTTCACAGAGACGTGGCACTTTTTCGCCTGTTTGACTGAAATCGAAAAACCGTGGCACTTTTTCTCCAGATTGTGGCATTTTTACGTATCGCCCATTTTGATAGCTCTGTGTCTCAGCTAAATAATGACAATACCAAAAAATTTCCAAGGGGTTATAGCCCAGCTAGCACCATTCAATCTATACCCAGGGGGGAGATTGAATGGTGCTAGCTGGGCTATAAAACCCCGTCAGGATTTTTCAGACTTACTCGCCTCCCCCGTGAGAAAAATTTTCACGATTCTGGGTGGTTGGCCTATGAATACAGTCGACCCTCAATTTAACGTCAACCCCGGGGACCGGCTCTAAGGTGACGTTAAACCGAAGGTGACATTAAATCGAGGGTTGACTGTATTCACGTCTGGCTGTTGCGTTTATGAAGGCTGAGCAAACAAAAATCATCTCTGGACAGGGAATGAGACAAGAAGGAGGGAAGAGGCTATGTACCAGCAAAGGCTTCAGGAGCACAGGGACAGGCAGCAAGGTGGGACTTTTTTGAACTGCAAGACTATTAGAACCATATAAAGCGCCTCCAAATAAACTTTTTTTATTTTCTGACTTTTGGGGGGTTGGGCATGTTTTTGTTGCGTTGACTATACCATATTTTCTCTGAGTAAATCTCCGGTGCGTTTATTTCTCAACCTCCCTCCAGTTGGTGCGTTCATTAGAAGACGTGCGTTTACAAGTGGTGTGGCAGAGAATATTGTGCTGTCCAGAAAGCACAGACAACAATGCAGATGAACAACAAGGTGGTAGACCAAAAATTGAAGGTTGGTTTGGAGTATTCTACATCTTACAGTTTGTTTCCTTGTAGTTAGTTCTTGTTTTTTCGACATCTGCTTATGCGCAAAACAGACCAGATTGTTTTTTTCACTTTTTATAGTTCAGGAAAAGATTGTTGCAATATCTTATAATTTATCTGGCTGCTCCACCTAGCCAACATAAGATATGTCTACCCTTTGAGTGTTTTCATTATTTCTAATAGAAGCATAGTGTAATACAGCTCAATATGGCAACAAGTATGCAACAGAAACCGAAGAGTTTAGAAGTCTCCAAATATAGAAACAGCAAAAATATATCTGATAGCACAAATATATTCTAAGTGAATAATTCAATTTACAAGTGAATTTAATTGAGTTGAAGTTAAGAATGGACAAATAATGTTTGTGCGCAAATTTAAAACTTTTTTTCACAAGAAAATATTTTCAAACTTGTGTAAGGACAATATTTTTTCTTTCGACTAAAACACTTTTTCCGCCTTATTCTCCTGGGTGGACCGAAAAATTCCCAGCATTTTTCAAACGGCCATAATTTTTCGCTTTGACGCGATATCGAGAAAATGTTTTTTTCGTAATCGTCTACTTTTTTCATTTTTTGATTTTTGAGGTGGGGGGGCGTTTAGGCATGTTTTTATTGCGTTGATTATACCATATTTCTCTAAGTAAATCACCGGTGCGTTTGTTTCTCAACCTCCATCCAGGGGGTGCGTTCATTAGAAGGGGTGCGTTTATTTTTCCACAACTACTGATTCACCGCAGAAAAGCAGCGAGTGCGAAAATACAAGTGGTTTGGCAGAGAATATTGGGCTGTCCAGAAAGCACAGACAACAGAAGGTGGTGGACCAAAAATTGAAGGTTGGTTTGGAGCGTTCTACATCTTACAGTTTGTTTCCTCGTAGTTTGTTCTTGTTTTTTCGACATCTGCTTATGCGCAGAATAGACCAGCTTGCTTTTTTACTGGCGAGCCGGATGCTGCAAAATCGCGGACTGACCAGCAACACTTGCAACCGGATACACATATGCTGTTGCGTTTAGCGGTCGTGTCACAATCTTTTATAAGTAAGGTAGGAGAATGATAACTTCGGTAGCTCAATCGTAGAGTCGCGGAAGCTGGTGAAACTTAGTCGTGAATTAGATTGAATCAATTTCCACCCTAGGCATGTTTTTTTACCCTTACTTATTCAAATTTTTGAAAAGTGGCTTCTGGTTTTTGTTCCATTTTTAAAATGATTTTCTGTTAGTTTTTGTACTTTTTAGGAATCTTCGATTTCTCTTATCTAAATGTAAATAAATGGCCGTACCTAGCATGATTTCGTACCTAGAGATTAAAATCTGACTGGAAATATTTATTTGTTTACAAAGACCAAGTCTTACTTTTTGCAGCAATGTTCTCCATATGTGCGAGAACTGGAGCACAAATTTCTGCTGGAGAAGTCAGACAGGTATCAACTGGTGTTGTCCACTGTAAAACAACTGAAGGTGGTAGATTTACTGGATGGTCTGACCCCCCGCTGCACTTCTAGGTCGTGTCACATCATCTTCAGTCTCCAAATGCAATTTTTTGATGATTGTGAGCAATTATATTGGCATGTGTTCTCTATGTGTGCCTTATTTGTTTGTAAATGGATTATTAGAATTCTTGTAGATGGGTAGTGTGTGTATATATAGATGGTATATCATCAACCCGATACAACATTTGACTCGATACATCAACTCGATACACTATCGACTCGATACATCAACTCGATACACTTTTTTGAAAAATTTTTGTAAAAAGAAATCCTTTTCCGCATTCTCATTTATTGTTTGTGTAGTGTTAATTCGTAAACAGTTGCATGCCTATTGTTTTATGGCTCTATTTTCTAATTATAGTTTATCGATGACTAACGCACAACTGGTTCATTCACAACGGATTGGAGCAAGAACAGCGCCTATCACCTACACAGAAGATCGGCGGATGCTTCGTCTGGACGAAAACCGGCAGGACAACTAACAAAGATGGAATCGATCAGGTCTACTTCAGATGCTCCGCGTAAAGAGAAAGGAGAAAGATGGAGGCCGGGCGGATCGAGCAACCATCTCTTGGGTGAAATTCAATCTCATGTCTATGGAGTGGATCGGCGATGTGGAACAGTACGATCATGTCTGTACCCCAAAGAACGTCAACGAAGTGTGTTCTGTTAAATTTTTTTTTGAAAGCAAATGTTTTTAAGGTGAGTGGAATAAATAATCGTCAAAGTATTCAAGCGGAGCTGGCGGTGGGAAGACAAGAAACAAGGGCCTCAATTTTGATCAATTTGGGGGTATCTCGAGACTGCTGTAACCAAGGTTTTGTGATTTTTTTTCACTATTTTGTGTTTTCACTTAAAAACACGAAATTTACACATATTTTATTATATAAAAAACTTGTAGGTAGATTAATTGGAATGTGTCAAAGATATAATTATAATTCAAAGTTACAAAAAATGAATTTGTGAAAAAGTTAATTAAGCTGCCTGCCACACCAGGACACGACACTGCTACCGGTAAAAGTATTATAAGTCCAATCAGTCTGTTCTGTAATTTTTTATAAAAAGTTTTTTAGAAAGCTTTAAAATATTCGAACCTGGCTAACCCGTCACCCCTGGGGACCAACTTGAGGTGACGGGTTAGCCAGGGTGTTACCGAGGGTGTAGGATTACAAAGAGCAAGTATCGATAGGAATTTATTCGAGCAATTAACAATTCAACCACCCAAATCAGACGCTAAACAGTAGGGAAGAAGTTCTTGATCCTACTTTGCTTCTGCGAGTTCCTTTGCTCTTGATAAAAGACCTCATCCAAGGTGTCGCTGTGATGAAACACAAAAGGTTAAAAAAAATTGGCGGAAATTTGAAAACTTTTCCGCAATATGCTAGGTGACGGCTTATCAAGGGTAATTTTCTTTGTTGATTGTGGACGGGGGTGACGGGTTAATGCGGGTAAGATTATAGGTTATAAGAAAGTAGCGCCAAATTTTTATTGTCGGCGCCAATGGTGGCTCCGGTGCCGGGTAGGCGCCCTTAAAATTCAGCCTGAACATGGCGCCGGTGCCATGTGAAGGGGGCTAGGTCAGTTTCCGACGGTGTCAGTTTCCGACGGTCAGTTTCCGACGGTCAGTTTCCGACGGTTTTTTCAACGGTCAGTTTCCGACGGTCAGTTTCCGACGGTTTTTCAAATAATTATAAAAAATAATAGTCTCGCCACGAAAATATTGTTTTCTTGTTAGCCAACAGTTTTTACATCATTTTTGTGTCGTTTTCTATCAAGAATTTGCCCTTTTATACGAGTGTAATTCTATCGCATGGCATATAGTTTGATCATTTTTTGTATTTGCTTAGGTGTTTACGATGCCTACAGGTAACCTAAGGCGAGAAGGTGGAACTAAAATTTGAAATGAAGGAAAATGTTTGATGAATTTAACTGTTGTTGTTGGTTTCAATTGTTATGAGTTTGGTTCAATAAAGTTCCGTGGTTGTATAGTTGGGCAGAAGTTGGTTTTGCTAAATGTGCTTGAGCGTTGAGTCTCTGCAAATGAAAAATACTGCTTTTAAAGATGTTTCGAAAAAAAACGTTTCAAACTGACTATTCCGAATTGACCGTACGGAAAACCGTTTCGGATTGATCGTCCCCTCTGTAGCACACGCCAGGACTTTTAGACACAGACAATTTTACTGCAAGGAAAACCGTCGGTAACTGACCGTCGGAAGCTGACAATAGAGAGAACCGTCGGAAATTGACCGTTGGAAACTGACCATAGGGAGAACCGTCGGAAATTGACCGTTGGAAACTGACCATAGGGAGAACCGTCGGAAACTGACCGTCGGAAACTGCCCGTACACCCATGTGAAGTCCAAAATCAGAGTCGAAATATTGATTCAGGATCACGACTCCGTCTCTAGTTTTTTGCTAAAATTTTGTAAAAAAAAATTAAAAGTGTGCATACATCAATGCTGAATCGAAACCGAGAGTTTTTTTACTCAAGCAAAAGCTAAGTTTTTATTTTGATCTCTAGCCTTTCTAAAAACAGTTTTTTTAATTTGGGCAAAAATTCAATTGATGAATTTAAAAATTAAACACACACACACATTTTTCCCTAGCGATAGTGCTTAAATGGTATGGTTAGCCTTGAAAGAGAAGTGCAACTGACGCAGTGGCGGGAAACACCCCGTCGTACAACCACTCTACCATGGCCACCACACCACTACTTCTCTTTAACAAGCTTATAAAGTAATTTGAAGTAACATGGATTCATAGTATGTTAATAAATGTAAAATTTAGGTGGTAGCCGTAGCCAGTGTTTCGAAAATAATACTTTTCATTTAACACTAAACAAATACCTTTTTTCATATGTTTTGTTTGGAATTGAGCAAAAACTTTTTGGCTCGGAAATTGAGCAGATTTTCGATAGCTCAGAAATTTAGGAAGCCTTCCAGCAAACCCCGTCGGTAAATTTAGCTCGTTCTGACCCGCCTGACCCGAACTAGGCCACTACAAAATGATTTTGGACTACGAGACGATTCTCGGAAAGAAGACTGTTGCTGAAGAGGGTTTTGACACGTACCGAAAGAACAGGTCTTGGAAAAATGCAAAGAAAGTTCCGCACAACTAGCAACAACCAACTTAGCCAAATGCCGCTAGCAAACTTTGCCTGTAAACTTAGTATGTCCAAAAGACGAATATAAACCTTTATCGGGAAAAGTCGTGGTAGACTCCGGAAAGTAAAAACCTGTTGAAGATCTATAACTTTTACCTTCATTCGACTCGAAAAATACTAAAATTTGGTGAAAAGCACGCTAAAATGACCATCTACTCCTGAGGGACGGGAGGCAATTTTTTTTTTTGACAAAATTCAAATTTTTAATTTTAATATAACTGCATTCACCTACTTGTCCCACTTGCTGCCTGCCACACCACACCGCCCCCCGTCCACAATCAACAAAGAAAATTACCCTCCTCATTACCCTCCGCAAGGGAAGGGGGAAGGGTATATATCCATAAAGGTGACTCTTGATCATAAAATGCACATAGAGGCTCTTTTTTGTCTCTCTCCAGTGACCAAAACAATGTAGAGTACTTTTAAAGTACTCAACAGTGGCGTACTCGGCAGGATTCGAACCTGCGCGGGCAAAGCCCAAAGATTAGCAACAACAAGCAATGGTGCAGATCAATGGGATCAAAATGGGACTACCATTCCCGAAAATCCAAACAGCAATTTACGAAAAGCAGTGGAGAAACTCAGAGAGGAAAAGGGCCCGTTTCTGCGAAGTGTATACCTTCAAGAGTATGTGTGGTTTATTCGTTCAAGTTCGTGCAATAGCTGAGTTAGAGTTGATGTGGACTGAACTACTGCAAGCAGAAACCACTGATGATCTTGATTGGACGTACTCAAGTTGGAAGAGGTTAGAGTTCTAAATTGAATTTGATTACTTTTAGTAATTGTAGGTACCAGATCCTTCGCAATTCTTTCTATGTGCTGAAAAAATCTCGTGTGTATCCTAGCTTTCTTTCCTGCAACTGTCCAGTCGGTATAAAGATGAATTGTGCAAGCACGCTTTACTTTTGATGGAAACAGAAAAACTGATTGATCCACTACCACGACCACTGGAGCCAAGAAGGAAAAGGGGACGAAAAAAGAAAGTTGGCTGGGCTTTAGAGCGCCTTTAGAAATAAAAATTGTTGGTCGTCGTTACTCATGTTATTGTTGTTCCTAGAATAAATATGATACTGTTTAAGTCAGGACTAGTCCACACCACTCCACACTACTCCAAACACTACTTTGGGTGATTTTCAAAAGTTTAGGGTATTTAAAAGATGTTTGTGACAGTTCAAGGTTGAGTTCTGATCAATTGAGTGAATTAGAACGAGATTTCGATGCGCGCAATCGTTTTTTCGCAAAAGATCGCACCTCTTCGCAACTCTCTCAGATCGCAAGTCTTTTTAGTAGACCATCAAAAACCTCAGTTTTCATTGGCTTCTGGCAACTTTGGCCTGGAATTCCAAGCGATTCAACGTAGTTTATGATTGAAAAATTCGTTTTCCCACAAAATTTTGACTCAAATTGCACAAATTACCAAATTTACTGCGGGGAATCCAAAATTTACTGCGGGAAATCAATTGTCTGTGCTTTCAGGACAGCACAATATTCTCTGCCACACGTCTTCTAATGAACGCACCCCTGGAAGGAGGTTGAGAAACAAACGCACCGGTGATTTACTTAGAGGAAATATGGTATATCAACGCAACAAAAACATGCCTAAACACCCCTCAAAAGTCAGAAAATAAAAAAAGTTTATTTGGAGGCGCTTTATATGGTTCTAATGGTCTTGCAGTTCAAAATAGTCCCACCTTGCTGCCTGTCCCTGTGCTCCTGAAGCCTTTGCTGGTACATAGCCTCTTCCCTCCTTCTTGTCTCATTCCCTGTCCAGAGATGATTTTTGTTTGCTCAGCCTTCATAAACGCAACAGCCAGACGTGAATACAGTCAACCCTCGATTTAATGTCACCTCGATTTAACGTCACCTTCGGTTTAACGTCACCTTAGAGCCGGTCCCCGGGGTTGACGTTAAATTGAGGGTCGACTGTATTCATAGGCCAACCACCCAGAAGCTTTGACGTTTGATTAAAGTTACTTATATGGTTTATAAAAGTTCGCACCGTTTTTCAAAAGAAGTATTTGTGGCTATGCGTTTTTTCCAAAAATTTTTCTACAATTTTGTAAAAGCTGACCCTTTTTTCGTAGCTACAAAAAAGGGGCAGCGCCAGATTGCGCAAATTCAAATTGCGCAACCGCAAATTGCGCACCCGTAGATTGCGCACACGTAGATTGCGCACAATTCAAATTGCGCAACCGCAAATTGCGCACAATTCAAATTGCGCACCCGTAGATTGCGCACACGTAGATTGCGCTAATGCTAATGATTCTAATGAACGCACCCCTGGAAGGAGGTTGAGAAACAAACGCACCGGTGATTTACTTAGAGGAAATATGGTATATCAACGCAACAAAAACATGCCTAAACACCCCTCACAAGTCAAAAAATGAAAAAAGGAGACGATTACGAAAAAACATTTTCTCGATATCGCGTCAAAGCGAAAAATTATGGCCGTTTGAAATGCTTGGAATTTTTCGGTCCACCCTGGAGAATAACGCGGAAAAAGTGTTTTAGTCGAAAGCAAAAATATTGTCCTTACACAAGTTTGAAAATATTTTTTTGTTGTGAAAAAAAAAGTTTTAAATTTGCGCACAAACATTATTTGTCCATTCTTAACTTCAACTCAATTAAATTCACTTGTAAATTGAATTATTCACTTAGAATATATTTGTGCTATCAGATATATTTTTTCTGTTTCTATATTTGGAGACTTCTAAACTCTTCGGTTTCTGTTGCATACTTGTTGCCATATTGAGCTGTATTACACTATGCTACCAAGGAGGAAGCGGAGGCGTAAAGGGTTCAAAGCGATCGCATGAAACTCAGCGAGCTTCAGAGAGTGATGTAATATTTTGTTGATTTTTTTAGGTAGAGAGAAAATAAAAATTGTGATATTTAGGAGGAAAGTGACGATGACGACGAGGCACCTGCTCCCAAGATTAACAGAAAACATGTGGCGACAAGTGGCTTAACGCCTTTCCAGACTGATGAGGATAAGAAAAAGAAGAGATACGGTCAATCTCACAAAGGAAATTATTAGTTCATCGACTATTGTTGTGTGTTCACAATAAAGAGATTGTTCGTTTAAATTGTTGTTTGAAATGTTGATGCTAGGACACGCAGAATAGAACACACACGCGACTTGGATAAAAGGTTTTTTACCTAGCACTGGGTTTCGTTAGTGCTGGTGCAGTGATTTCGGTGACGTGTTTAAAATATTATCCAAGAGGTTCTAGTACTTCTAAGCGAGTAATTTTATATGACTTAACGGAGTTTATAGGTGGATGCCCTTTTAACAATCACACGTCTTTGAAAAATTCAAAAATATGTGTTCGCAATGCCCCCGAAAAATATATGCTTTGTTGCACCCTGTTATTCTATTCTAAAAAACGTTTGTTTCTTTTTGCAAAAACAATTGCGAATATAGTCTTAAAAACCATAAATTTGTATGGGTGTTTTTTCACATGTTTGAGTTTCATAGTGTTTTATATTAAAATACAACTGCCCACTCTACTGCAGTGATGAGTGTGCTGCTTCTGGTCGTGCTGCTGTTATTGGTTTGAAAAAAAACGGGGCGAACTGACCGTACACCCGCGATTTGATACGATCCGTTAATTATACTTCAATGCCTGAAGGCCCTATTCTTAAAGGGGCATGCTCGCGGCCGATTGGAATATTTTGAAAGGCGGGTACCAGGCCAATTCAAACGAGAGTTAATTCGTCGCAATTTGGTAGAATTCAAGGAAAAACTTTACTTCCACTGGGAATCGAAACAACTACCAACTTTCATAGTACGCCGCCGCTTATGCCGATGCTATTAATAAGTCAGACTGTTTTTCGTTATTTATCACAAGAAGGAACTCAACGAAGTTGCATTTTAAAATAATTCTTTTTTGAATTGACCTGGTACCCGCCTTTCAAAATATTCCCATCGGCCGCGAGCATGCCCCTTTAAGGCACGTTCACAATGAGCGTCGGAATAGGGTAGGGTGGTAGAGATGAGCAAAATGGAAAGCGTCGGGACTGTTGGTGTGGTTTGGGCAATGCATAAGAGTAGGCAGACATCCGCAGTGGTTTCACAATAGGTCCAAGAATAGGGTAGATTTGACGCTAAAGAGCTGTGAATTTTTTTCCTATATTGTAAATTATTTTTATTTGTAAAATCTTGTAGCTGAGACTCATCTATTTTTTAATCTTGTAGGCTGTCGGTAGATTCACGCGCTATGTGCCCAAAACGATGGTCGACAAGTCTTCGTCGCCAGTTTATTCTTAACACACTCACAACAACACCAAGACATACAATAATGAGATTCTATTGTGGACTCTTCTTTCTTCCTCTTCTTGCTTGTACTGAACGGTCACCACAGTGCTGAGCCCCCAGAGGTCGGTTCGTCTACCGGGGAACAATGAAACCACATTAGCAGAAGTAACAGTCCTGCCATCCATCGAAGAAGAAGAATCCAAGCAGGAAAAAAAGACTTCAGGCAAGTACCAGGAGCACATATCCCGCTACAAATCGCCCTACTCAGTGGCTGAAACCACTGCTAAAGTCATGGAAGACAGCCTGCCTAATACTACTGATTCCCCACCCACCACTTCCGCCTTTTATAGCCAGCCATCTGGAGAGGAGGGTAGCTGGAGCTCCTCAGAAACTGAAAAATATCTGACCATAAACTTCAATGAAACTTCTTTGGAGCTGGAGAGTGCCGAAAACTCTACTACTTCCAGCAAAACCACCCTGGATCCAGCTGCCAAACAAGCTCTTCTCAAAAAGATGAATCAGAGGAAGCAGTTCAGGCCAGCTAAGTACTTTTTGCCTACTGGAGAGTATGTAACTCAAAGACCGCCACCTGAGTATGGTAGGTGTATTGTTGTGAAGATTGTTTGGATTGTGGTATTACAGGAGGATGCACGACCAGAAATATAGACGGGGGAGTGGATAGTGCATTACAAGGACTCGCTGTTTAGGGTAGGCTTTGATGTTTGAGTAAAAGTTACTTACAAAATTATCTGGAAATTTGGAATGAAATTTTTGAGCGGGCTTCAAAATCAAAGGGGAAAGACCACAATAAGCGGAATTTAGATGGCTTTTTGGTTTCAGCATTTGCATTCGCCGGCTGTCCGACCGCGTATCTATTTTTGACCCTACCGGAGTATCTGTTCCCAGGTAGCTGAGCCACTGCCATCGATTTTCTTGGGGAAATCGATGGGTCAATGGACTACCTACGCAAACTTTCCACCATTTTCCGAATTTTTTTCGGGTCAGTCTGTATATCCCTATTAGAAAGTTAGCCAAACCGTTGTGGGTAAAAAGGGGCTGCATGAGCAGGGCCAGGGGAAACGGGGCCATACAGTTAACTGTACTTTTTTGGCTCAAAGCCACTTCCTCGGCTGTTTTCTGTGATTATATTGTTTTTTCATGTTCTGAATTTAACATCTAACACCTAAACTGCCTAAATGTGACCAATAGTATTCGGTACTCCTATCGAAAGGGCCCCCCAAAATTTTTGCCTTTTTACTACCGCCAATCGGGTACGTAAGCTTGTTACACGACGGACACTTTCGATTTGAATGCAACAGACAAGCGTTTTGCAACCAGGAAATAAATTCATCTTCTGTCTGGGAATCTAGAAAGCGGAGCAAAGATCGAAGATTCAAGCCTTTAAGTTGATCCATTGTAGCCGATTTAAAATGAACGAATAAGTAAAATTTTGAATTGTTTGAAAAAAACAACAGGGGGGACCAAGGCAAAAAAGGCAAAAATTTTGGAGGCCCTTTCAATAGGAGTTCCTAGTATTCTTATTATTACAAATAATCATTTCTGTAACATAGAAAAATCAGAATACATTAGCTCAGTACTGTGTAGCCAACATTTTAGGATTTCAATTGTGGGGTAACATGCTGAAAATTTTAGAAATAAAAATGCATAAAAAAATGAGGTTAAAATTTTTTGAAAATTCGAGTTAACTGTGTAACAACCTTAATCATTGTTTTGATTACAGCAATACCATGACTGGTCAGGTGTGTGCTCCTCTTGGTGCCAGTGCACAGCCAACGAGACTATTGACTGCCATCCTCTAACGTGCCTTTCTGATGTGCTGTGTGAAGCTTTGCACACCACAGTCAGGGTGGGCGAAAGGCTGTATTTGGAGGGTAGAGGAGCTTGTCTCTGCCACTCCGGACGATTTATATGTGATACAAGCGAAGAACTGTTGGATCTGCAGCCTGGACTGTACATTTCCCTCGGCTACTCCAAAGAAGAGTTGGAAATAATAAGGAAAAAGTGCCTAAACCACTTCTGAGAAGAGTGGATTGGTCAGTCCTATGGGTTCAGGTGGGCTTTTTCGGGAGAGGTTCCGTGGCTGCCCTAGAATAAATTTTCGCCGGCCGGCCTCGGTTGGCCGAAACCGGCCGTCCTGGACGGACGGGCTGGACCACTATTGTGTTGAACTAAATTGTGAAAATTATACAATATTTTTGACTTAATTGGCCATTTTAGGCTTAAACGAAAACGGATAGTCAGCTCTACACGGTAATTTAAAAAACGAAAGCACAAAGCCGTTGTCGTTGTTATTAAAGCAAAATTTGTGGTGGTGGTTCTTAGAGCTTTTCAAACAAGTTGACTGAAACTGACTTTTCGTCTAGCTGGACGAAAATAATGCAGCAAATGGTACATGGGTTACGTTTTCATAGAATTTTCGCTATATTTTTAGACTTGGGTAAAGCTCTAGCAAAGGTTAGGTCAGCGTTTTAGGAATCCTAACTTGGGACGGACAATGGGTCAAAATGCACCCCACGTACCTGTTTAGGTCAAATTATCTTGAAACGGATAGCCCCACGGCTGACCCACTTTTGATGACAATTTGAAAACCGATTGATATTCGTGTTTCTCGACCCCGATTTAGACGCGATTTACCAATCGTTTCGAAAAAGAAAAAAATTTTTCGATTTGCCTTGGTCCCCCAAGGTGAAAAATTGAAAATTTTCAAAAAATTTTTTCAAATTCTGCCAAAACATTTTTAAGGGATTTAGGGCTGTATTGGGAGGGGAAGGGAATAAAAGGGGCCACTAATCACACAGGGGCCACTAACAAAAAGATGTTGAACATAGTTTTGAATACTGGGGCCTACCGCATAAATATACTCTGGTATGCATGCTTTTTCATGCATCCAGAGTCACTCTAGAGTGATTTGTGTCTAAGGTATGTGGGTGTGCGCATCTCAACTCCAAGGGGGCTTGAGAGTTAGAGATGCGCGCACTCGCTTACCTTAGACATGATTCCGAGGAAGACTCTCGATCATAAAATGCATAAAGAGTCTCTTTTTGCCACGGCCCATGTTGAAAAACATGGTAAGACAGTCAAAAAATATAAAAATCCACTTTTCTAACGTTCTGCCATAAAAGTGGCCCCTTTTATTTCCTTCCCCTCCCAATACAGCCCTGAATCCCTTAAAAATGTTTTAACGGAAATTTGAAAAAAAATTTTTTTTGAAAATTTTCGAATTTTTACACCTTGGGGGACCAAAGCAAATCGAAAAAAAATTTTTTTCACTTTTCCAGAAACGATTGGTACCAGCGCCTAAATCGGGGTCGAGAAACACGAATATGCAATCGGTTTTTCAAAATTGTCATCAAAAGTGGGTCAGCCGTGGGGGGGTCAAGTAAAGTGTTACCCTATTTACAACCTAAAAAGCGCGCAAAAAATTTCGAAACTTGGTTTCGGGAAGACTCCATTCGAAGAATTTTAATTTATTTTCGGGAAGAAGATACAATTTGATGAATTTTTAAAATTTCTTTAGAAAATTTGAAAATCAAAAAATTTATATTTTTTATTCAAAATTTTGTAAAAATTACTGCGACACTTTAATCCAACTATTTCAGTAGCCAAGGATATAGCCAGCCGGATGCAATTTGCGCTGGAGAGGGTGTTACCCAAGGTGGTGTCTAATCTTTTTGTAATATTTCCGTATATTTATGTTTGAAGGACACCATGTGTAGAATAGCAGTGCTGGACCATTTTCTCGTAGAGTCAGTTATTATGCTCCAACTGCAGTGGTACGGCATTGACCGGATGGCCAATGAGACACAGCCTAGATGGCATGTAGGCAAGCTTGAAAAGGTGAAATTTCTAAAGTTTTCAAGAAGCAGTAATTAATCTACCAAAACGTGAAATTATTCTAAATAATAAATCAAAACACCTTTTTCGGTAATGGATTCTGGCAATTTTTATAGGATAAAACGGAAAAATGCATCGATCTGGAGAAAAAGTGCCACGTTTATGTGAAAATAAGTTTTCTGACATCAATTAATGGTTTACGAGTGTCGAAAACTGGTAAAACGAAATACGAAAGCATGTGTTCCGCTTATCTTACACCAAACGATAGCCGCAAGTGGCGGGGGGTATTTTGTACTAGGGTCGAAAATCTTGACTCACCCTGTACAGTCAACTTTCAATTTTACGCCACCCCTAAAAGTTCGTTCCCGCCTAAGGCTCGACAGCAAAACGCATAGCAAAGCAGATAAGCGCATTTTCACCAATAGCTAGAAAAATTCAGCTTTTTAAAATACAAGAGAGAGATGGCCACGAAGGAAAGGTATTTTCTGACAGAATAATGAAGCCTCTCCGCGAGATATCTGGGGTGAAAAAGCAGATAGCATCCATTATCGAATTCTAACCAAGCCACTTGCGCACGATGCAGCTTCCACAACTTGTGGACCACAAGCAATCAACGTGCTTTTCGTGCGTAGGCTTTTATAAATGTTAGCGCGAATTTGTAAAACATTTTTCACAATAAAGTCAAACCTGGATAATATGACACACCTGATGCTATACATCCCAGCTCTTTGTGTTTCTATTGTGTTTTTTCTATAAAATTTTAACTCAATCTCAAAATGAGAGATCAACTTTTAGAAAATTTGTTGATAAATTTATAGAAAAAACACAATGCAACAAAAATTTAATTTGAAAAAAACCGAACACAATTTGTGACACAACTTGATAGCTCGCAAAAAGCTCTTTTTCCAGAACTGAATCTTATCTAGGCAATGACTCTAACAGAAATTTCGTCAATAAAAGGATAATATTACGACTATTTTGGGACTAGTACAGTTTAAGGTGTCGAAAACTGGTAAAACGAAATACGAAAGCATGTGTTCCGCTTATCTTACACCAAACGATAGCCGCAAGTGGCGGGGGGTATTTTGTACTAGGGTCGAAAATCTTGACTCACCCTGTACAGTCAACTTTCAATTTTACGCCACCCCTAAAAGTTCGTTCAGACCAGACCACACGACCAGAAGCAGCACACTCATCACTGCAGTAGAGTGGGCAGTTGTATTTAATATAAAACACTATGAAACTTAAACATGTGAAAAAACTCCCATACAAATTTATGGTTTTTAAGACTATATGCGCAATTGTTTTTGCAAAGAAAACAAACGTTTTTTAGAATAGAATAACAGGGTGCAACAAAGCATATATTTTTCGGGGGCATTGCAAACACATATTTTTGAATTTTTCAAAGACGTGTGATTGTTAAAAGGGCATCCACCTATAAACTCCGTTAAGTCATATAAAATTACTCGCTTAGAAGTACTAGAACCTCTTGGATAATATTTTAAACACGTCACCGAAATCACTGCACCAGCACTAACGAAACCCAGCACTAGGTAAAAAACCTTTTATCCAAGTCGCGTGTGTGTTCTATTCTGCGTGTCCTAGCATCAACACTTTAAACAACAATTTAAACGAACAATCTCTTTATTGTGAACACACAACAATAGTCGATGAATTAATAATTCCCTTTGTGAGATTGACCGTATCTCTTCTTTTTCTTATCCTCATCAGTCTGGAAAGGCGTTAAGCCACTTGTCGCCACATGTTTTCTGTTAATCTTGGGAGCAGGTGCCTCGTCGTTATCGCCACTTTCCTCCTAAATATCACAATTTTTATTTTCTCTCTACCTAAAAAAATCAACAAAATATTACATCACTCTCTGAAGCTCGCTGAGTTTGATGCGATCGCTTTGAACCCTCTACACCTCCGCTTCCAACTTGCTCCTACAAATAACAGTTCTACTTTTCATTAAGTTTGGAAAGTTGACAAAATATTACTTGTTCCTCAGGCAACTGGCGCAGTGGCGGTGAGTTCGAACTGCGATCCTGCTCATCTTCTTTGCCAATACCAACACCCATCTCAGCTTTACCGCTTCCACCTTGCTCCTGCAAATAACAGTTTTATTTTTTATTTAGTTTAGGGAAGTTGTCAAAATATTACTTGTCCCTCAGGCAACTGGCGCAGCGGCGGAGAGTTCCAACTGCGATCCTGCTCTTCTTCACCATGAATCTGACATCCACCGCGTTCACCTTCGTCCTGAGTTCCATCCGTTTTCTTCAACTGGCGCTTCTTCAGTCGGGCATTCCATCGGGCTATCACTTTTTTGATGTCACCTACGGTCTCACCAATGGTCTCAGCTTCATCATCACTAACGTCAAGTCCAGCTGCTTCAAGTTTGTCAACACAAGTGCCCAGTTCATCGAAAACCTCTCTCAGACTTTCCATCTGTAAATATAAATAATCTATAAATATCATCGAAAAAGGTAAATTGCCAACAGATTAGCTAGTACCTGTCTCTTAGACTCTGCTTTGAGTTTAGAAATAAAAATATCACATGTATGCGACGACATAAGTGCTAATGTGCGACTCGTCTTAAAATTCACAAAAGCCACTATGTCGCAGTAAATTTCTAATGGGAGCATAGTGTAATACAGCTCAATATGGCAACAAGTATGCAACAGAAACCGAAGAGTTTAGAAGTCTCCAAATATAGAAACAGCAAAAATATATCTGATAGCACAAATATATTCTAAGTGAATAATTCAATTTACAAGTGAATTTAATTGAGTTGAAGTTAAGAATGGACAAATAATGTTTGTGCGCAAATTTAAAACTTTTTTTCACAAGAAAATATTTTCAAACTTGTGTAAGGACAATATTTTTTCTTTCGACTAAAACACTTTTTCCGCCTTATTCTCCAGGGTGGACCGAAAAATTCCCAGCATTGCAAACGGCCATAATTTTTCGCTTCGACGCGATATCGAGAAAATGTTTTTTCGTAATCGTCTCCTTTTTTTCATTTTTTGACTTTTGAGGGGGGGGGGGCAATAATACTTAAATGTAATCTTAATTTTAGCCAATCTTTATAGGTTGTAGGTGACAGTATCCCAAGTGCATCCCCCTCGAAAATTTTTTTGTACTTTTAAATAAAAGTACCCATTTTCAGCTGAAAATTTTTATTCTGAGGCACCCCAGCAGGCGAAAATTCCACAGCAATCCGAATTATAAAGCAGACTTAAAAACGCAATGCCAAGAACACGATTTTGAATCAGAGGGGGGTGCAGGGGTCCCAACCAAAATCCCAACCGGGGGGTCTATTAGAGGAAATACGGTAAGTAGAAATTCGACTAGTAAAAAAGTGGTGGTGTTGTGCGTTTGACGCTGGCTGATCTTCGAATTTACCGGTTGTCAGTCGTGCCCGCTTTCCGTGTTTTCTTTCTGCAATTGCTGCGAGAATTTCATCTTTTTTGTTCAAAATAGCACGAATTGTAGAAGGAGGAAGCTTGAAACGTTCGCTTTTGTTGTCGTTCTTTCCAAATGCATCAATCACATCTTTCTTGGTGCAAACGATGCAACGATCTGGAGAAAAAGTGCCACGTTTATGTGAAAATAAGTTTTCTGACATCAATTAATGGTTTACACCTCAAATAACTATTGGTTTGCCTTTTTGTATGTCCTTGCAGACAAAGCGGCCATTAAAACCAGGCAAAAAATGTGCAAAACTAGGCACATTTTGGAAGACGGTCGACGACGTCAGGCTGCTTTGAAAGATCCGTGATTTCTTTAATCCTTTCTTCCGTCATGTAGCAGCTAAAAAATAATTGCAATGATACTGATTGACTGATAATTTGAACCCACCCATCATTAGATTCATGAAGACGGTTCTGGTCCATTTTGCGAAAGTGAATAACGTCAATACTGGTTCTGTTGCTGGGCGGGATTAAGTCGGATTGGCGTAGCACGAAATATTCCTGTGACGCAGACACGATCTCCGGGATGCACATTCTCCGTTAGCTCTAAAAAAACGAAGAGTTTATTTTTGCATGAGATGCTTCAAATTTGCATTTTTAGAGCTTTTCTATATACCAAAACGTAGCTCACACATTCAACTAGTTGAAAAGTTGAGCCGAATTTCGTGAAGATGTTATTTTAGAAACTAGAGGCCAGTTAAAGCAAAGAAAAGGCATTTTCTCGAGTAAAAATAAGGGTTTTTGCGTTTCCCATCTAACTTTTGTATAAAACACCCAAAATTTGTATTTTTTGTATACGTCCTTGGTACCAAAATGCAGCAAATTTACTCCTCCATCTAGTCTCCGGTTTTGTTTGAGAAAAATTAGACACAAAAACTCGGCAGGATCTCAATCATGTCAATGAGGCGTAGATTTTTTTCTGAAAATTTTCACAGAAATTTATTGTGGTTTTGAAATTTCAACTGTTTTATGGACAAGTGATGGCTCATTCGAAAGGCCTAAAGGTGAGGAACATTTTGGCTAAAAGCATGCAGAAGCCGAAAGTGAAAAAATCAGGTCAGAGGCATGAAACAAAAAGGTGTCTCAAATAGACCATTTTTGATAACTTCTTGTTTGGCGCCAATTTCCCTAATACACTAAGATTCAAATTTTGAAAGGCTGTGTCCCAACCAAAATTTCAAAATATCAGGCATGGACCTCCAAAAATCAGGCATTTGTAGTAAAAAATTTCGAAAAATCAGGCACGAGATCAAAAACAAGCCAAAGCCAAAAACAAGCCAAAAATTCAAAACATCGAAATTCTTTATTAAAACAATGAAAACAAACATTCAGTGACTAAAGGCATACTTTTCCACTCCTCTTGCTTTTTTCGCCAACTCAGTATTTGCCAAAAAGTAATCGTAAGCATGAGAACAATCAAAATCAGAGTTACTTTTCACGCAAACAAATGAATTAACAATTTCGACGGAAAAGCTGTTTCTTTCATCAGTCCAAAGAGCTTTGGTGATCGAGAAGACTGACTCACAGAACGAATTCGATGAAAAGACACTGAGCCAGGCAGAGACTAGTTTTTTCATTTGAACGATGTTTTTGCTTTTGAAGAGAATATTCCATTTTCCGGCGACATCTAGTTGATCGAATTCTGTGTCCCTCAGTCTTTCTAGATTTATAAACCAGAATTACTACTGTTCTCTAACCTTTAAATGCCTTCTATTTATTTCAACCACTTCGTCGAAGGTTGGTCGCGCTCGTCAGGATCGTTAAAGACAAAGTGATAGAAAGACGAGCCACCTCATTAAAGCGATATTCGATGCGCCGAGTCAAGCCACGCATTTCAAAAGATATCGAGAAAGAGGAACCATTTGCTGAGCTAATCCAACGCATCTTCGTAGAATGC
>JAMRYI010001516.1:0-21250 GCA_029231635.1 Ditylenchus weischeri | reverse complement strand
CCTAATTATGCGTTGCGATAAGATATAAAATTTGTACGATTTATAATATAATAAGTTTCAAAATCAAATATAATTTTAATAATACTTATTTGTGATTGTATTTAATCGTATCTTTTTTCGAAAAAGAGCCAAGGAATTAGTTTTTACGGCAAAAATGTCTTTTGGTGTCGAAGAAAGCTTTGAAATTTTTGTTGATCTGCGTAAACAGATGTCGTTCCAATCGGTTAGAAGATATTTAGCAAAAACAAGATTTGGCAAACGTATGTTTTGACAAAAAGATATTAAGCAAGCTTAACTTTCCTATTGAGAACATGAGTACACTACCTTGCCTAATTCAGAAACGCCCTTAACTATTTTTTTCAACGTTTTAGCTGCCAAACATCTGTTCAGCTACTTTGTATAGCTACAAATATCTGCTTGCCAAATATTGTTTTGCCAAATCTCGCCTATCCTTCCAACTCACAAAAATATTTAAAACATTCACCTTCAAACCTGGCATCCCCATAGTTCCATCCTTTCATGCAAAGCTCACTTTTTTCCACCTCTGCTCCAATTGGAAGCAGAAGGATAAAATTTTTTGAAACTCCTGGAAAAAAGATTAATCTTTGACATAAATATCAAAAAAGTGAGGCGTACAGCTTCCTTAAAGCCTCCAAATCGTTGGTTGACCCCACTCTTCAAGGCTAGTTTCAGACCAGGCTTATTGCCTAGCCTTTGCCATTTAATTTCCTTGATGTCTTCAGCATTTATAGAGTGAACTCGACCTGTTGACTTGTTCTTGTACTGGATGTTTGTCTTCGAGATCTTCATGTCGCCGTTATTCTGAAATAATTTGTAGATATATTACGACATTTGTGTTGCGTGTATTTTACCATAGCACCCATTTCCTCCTGGAATATGTTGGAGTAGACAAGTTCGTCGGTGCTCATTTTTGTACGATTTTAAAGGTAAATAAGCTCTTCACTGACTAAAATTAAATTTTTTGCTAATATACAGGGTGTTTCAAATTTTGATGACACTTTTAAGCGGTCGTAACTTTTTTTAAAGGCCGTATTTTGAATTTCTGTGAACGCAGATCGACTCAGTTTTTGATGAAATTTTTTTGGTATATAATGTCAAAACCACGATTTTTGCTTGGTCCCTTCTGTTGTTTTGGCCTTACCCATACAAAGGCCACATACAGACCAGAGCCAAAGAACAGTGGACAAAGCGAAAATCGTAGTTTTGACCTTATATAACAAAAAAATTGTCATCAAAAACTAAGTTGATCCTCGTTCACATAAATTCAAAAAGCGGCCTTTAAAAAAAGTTATGACCGCTTTAAAAATTTAAAACACCTGTGTATTTATTTAAAGTTAAATAAAAAAGCTTATTTTTCAGGTTGGCGGAAAAGCCCTGCGTTGACCCTACATTGACTAACACTTTGTGATAGATCGCAAATAATTTTCGTTTATAAAAGTTAGGAAAAAAATCTGCCGGGCTTCACACTCCAAATTTTTCATTTTCAGGTTGTCGGGGTGAGTATTATTGCGAACCGACGACTAGTTGCTGGGTTTGTGAACTATCTTTCAAGAGGTTGTAAAATTTTCATTTTTAGCTTTTCAGACATTCTTTTTAAACAGTTATGCACAGAAAGACAAAATCTACAAAAATTTTAAAAAAGAATGTCTGATAAGCTAAAAATGAAGATTTCACAATCTGTTGAAAAAATGCTCACACACTTAGCAACTAGTCGGCGGTTCGAAATGAGACTACAATAAGACTACCTTCGACATCCCTATTTGTGCAGCAGAATTATAATTTTGTAACCCATTAAATCTAATTCTTGTAATAAAATTTCAATAGTGAAGCCTACAGCAAATGATGTCATGATAGGTATTACTTAAAAAAGGGTGAAACCCATAGGAAAGTATTATATACAGTGTAAAAACCACCGACAACTTATATAAAAGCTCATTAGCTCAACTTTTAAAAAGGTCTGCAAAAATTGCGAAAAAAACATAATACGAAAAAAAAATCATACATGAAATTCTATAGACGCTAATCCGGGGTTTCTTTAATAAAGTTGTTTTTACTCTATATGTGCTTTGCAGGCCACTGAAAAAAATTCGCCTTGGTCCCAATTGGGAATCGGTTCCATCACAAAAATGTAAGAAAATAATATTTAAGTCCGTCCTAACTTACACTGGCCTTTTTGTGGCTAAGCCTAAGCCAAAAAAAACTCTTAAACTTAATCATTTTTTTGTTGACAATGCTAGTATACTGTTCAAAGAGTTGATAAAAGATTGTTTGAAGTAAAAATAATATTTTTTCGTAAAAAAATATGAAAAAATCGAAAAAAATTAATCGAGGGTACCAAGGTAATTTTTTCGGGGTCCACCTAACACATATAGAGCCGTTGTTTTAGTCTGTTTCGCCAGACACATATAAAAAATCTCTTGCTGTTAGAAACCCTTGAGTGTGCCGTTGAAGACGAATTTTTTTTTGGTTTTTAGAAATTGCTTGATTTCAGGTGTGAAAAATCGATTCAAAAATGCGAATTATTTTTGACAGTTGACGATCAATTTGGTTTAAATTCTGATTTATGTTTAAGCAATCTGATACCATCTAAGCACAATGTTGTAACGCAGATTCATAGCTAAAAAACCCACTTCACAGAATTTGGCTAAAATGACTTTTATCTAGGTGGCTCGAAATTATGTTTCAACCACTTTGTCACATGTTTTAGCTTCTGAAACGAGCAGATAACGTGTTCTTAAAGCCCGGAAGAGCATTTTATTCTATACTAATGTAAAATACCCTAAATAAAAAAGACAATTTTGTGCAAAAATTTAGCAAAAAAAATAACAGGGCTACTTTCGAGTGATTTGTGTCTGAGGCATGTGGTTGTGCGCATCCCAACTTCGAAGGGGGCGCAGGGGGCTTGAGAGTTAGAGAGGCGCGCACTCTCTTACCTTAGACTTAATTCCGAGCATGACTCTTGATCAAAAATGCATAAAAGAGCTCTTTTTGCCCAGCCTCAGTGACCAAAACCAGGTAGAATACCATGATATACGGTGGTTTACTTTGGTCCCCCCAAGGCAAAAAGTCAAATTTTGGTCAAAAATTTTTTTCCAAAAATTGCTATTCCGGGCTTTAAAAACACGTTTTCTGAATCTTTTAGAAGCTAAACGCGTGAAAAAGTGATTGAAACATGATTTTGGGCAACCTACATAAAAGTCATTTCTGCCAGAACCCCAAATTTTAGTTCAAAACTTTTGCACAAAAAAATTTTAAGATAAAAAACACTTTATTATCCATTTTTTCACTCAAAATAAGTTATAAATATATTTTAAGAACTTTTCCTAATAAATATAGGACACACAATTCCTAAGCAAGAACAAAAAGTTTAAAGATATTTTTCATTTCAAAAGGGCTTCGAAGGGCGGGAAAATAGATAATGCTAAGTAAATCAGCGGGAATTCAAATTATAATTTTATTTTTAAGCGAGGAGACATTATGAGAACTTGAACTTGTGATGACCACTGGTAATTACCATGGTGATTACCGGTAATTACCAGTCAATTTACCAGGGGCCTTGAAATTTTGGTAATAAAAATAGTTGATGTAGTTAATACAGTTAATATATATAGTAAATACCGTCCTACAGGATGTAACAGCACCGCCGATATAAAGACAAATTTGTTCAATTAGATTTTGACCGACAAGGAAATTCGTCTAAGCACCCATAATGGCACCTACAGATAATCCTTAGGGATGTCGTTGAAAAAAAATTGCCACTTTGGTTTTAGTTACCACACTTTCTGGTTATTATCATGGCAGTTACCGATATTTTGATTATCATGGTAATTACCCAACTCTATTAGACTAAAGCAATAATAGAGAAGATTCGACAGCGCTATAGGCTTGTTCACAATGTCCTAAAATCCCGCACCCACACCCAAACTTATGTTCTCAATGAAATTTGAATTTGTCAAAAGTGGCGAGTGTGGGTGTGTCTGTTGGATTTGAATGTTCACATTAAGAATGTAGGTGTGGGAGTGGGTCTAGGCACTCTTGTGAACTGCCTTAAAATTATTCTTCTAGTTTAGTCAATAGTCCAAAAACTTTGCGAAAATATACCGTATACTATCTATAAAGGTCCCGGGCCTTTATTTTTCAACCTAAAAAAGTCGGAAAATATGGGTCGGTTTTGGGATCTTGGGGTGCTCAGCCAAAATCTGAAAAGTGGAATTAGGTAAACTCGTGCTAACTGAGAAAACGCAAAAAACAGATTTGCGAATTTTTTTTCTGGGCTGAGATATAGGTCATTAACGGCGGGCCTTTAATAGAGAATATACGGTAAGCGAAAAAATAAAAAATGCTTGTTTGCTGAATTATAATTTGAATGGTAGTTGTATACAGGGCGTATCAAATTTTCCAAACAGTTTTGAACCGCGATAAGGCCGTTTTTTGAAAATCTGTTTTTACAGATCGATTCAACTCGCTCCAACAATTTTTTATGTTTAATGTCGAAAACACGATTTTTGCTTGCCCTGCATACCATTCGATAGAGCAAGAAAAACTGCAGTATAAAATGCTTAAACATAAAATGAAAACGGCCTTTTGGGTGTTTAGCAAGGGTCCTAAAAAGTCAAAAAATTTTTCAACAAATTTTTCTAACGACTTTGCTAGATAAACCCGAAATTCTGACACCAGATTCGTGTTCAGCATGGTCAATTTACTCATAATACAAGGTGGGCCATTATAAGAGCAAGGTCTGCACAGCTCGGATCGCTTCCATGGCTGAACTCCGCAGAAGAATCCTTTCGAGCCTTTCGAGAACTGCCTCAGGACATGGTCGACAGAGCTATAGAAGCCTACGAACGACGTCTGGAATAGAACAGAAATACCAGGATTAAAAAATCAGAAATTCTTTCAAACTTTCCGAAATTGTTGTTAATTGTTTTGTTGAATTTGTTGGGTAATTAGAATAAAGTGTTATTGGATAGTTTGGTGTCATTCGATCGGTGCAGAACTATTCTATCGAATAAAATAATCTATCGAATAATAAATAGATATCGGCAAAAGGCAGGAATTGAAAAAAGTTATTGCGAAAATTCACTCGGCTGTTATTAATGGCCCACCCTGTACTGCTCTTTGAATTTTAAACTCACTGTCAAATTTCAAATTCCGCTCGAGACAACAAATGATAATTATCTAAACGATATGTCGTTACACGGCTTTTCAAATGGTTGAAGAAAGGATTTATTTTGAGCTTTTAGACGTGTTTGCATGGTGCAGTGGTAAAGCTTTTCGTCAAAGGATTTTACATAGCAAAAAAGCTATTTTCGTCAAAGTCGCGAGTTCAACCCCGCCTACATCTTGATTTTTTAATTTTTTTGCAAATTTTTATTATTAGCCCATTCGACGTAAAATCAAAAAGTAGACTTAGATCATAAATATCAGAATTTCAACTTTTCCTTTAAAAATTTGAGTACACATTAATCGAAAGTGCAAACTTTATGTCACAAGGATGCTCCAGTTCCAAAAGTTAAGTTAAACTTCTTTTGCACTTTTTGATAGTGAATCATATACGAAAATGTAGCCCTGGATCAGCCCTACAAAGTTGGAGCAAATATTAACAAAATCGAGCATCTATAAAAACTAGAAGCCATTTTGAGACCGGAGCTCGTTTTTTTCTCGTTTTTGATCAAAATGAGAAAGTTTTTGAAAAAGCCAAAGCAAATCTTTTTTCACGTTTTGAAAAGCCGTGCTTTAGAAAGCCCTTTATCTTAGTTTGCAAACAAGCTATAATAAGTACACGAGAATTTCTAATGTCACAGAAAAAAATCTATAGCAAACATAAAACAATTCAACGTCGAATTTTCAACTTCTGTAACTGGATTAAGAATCAGCGTGAAATTCTAAGTGTAAATAGGTAGAGTGGCTGGATGTTCGATCAGTGGAATGTTAAATATTTTTTTACTAATTATATTCTATTTTAACAATACATACATATAATAATAAATTCTACGAGGTATGTAAAGGGTAGGTTATCGTTAGCAAGCTATTTTTCACTCATAAATTTTTAATTTAGTAACTTTTAATCATACTTTTGGTACACTGGAAAAGAAGATTTTCGAGGATTAAAAACATGTTATTTGCTTTATCGATATTTTCGATTTCTGAATCTTTTATTTTTTTCTTCTTTGTAGTAAAGATGTAGACAAGTAAGAATAGCTTAAGACAAAAGTTATAAAAGTCAGTTTAAAAGCCCGTATGGTCTATTTTTTCTTTCTTTGCGCTCTAGCCTCGAATACTTGTTTCCGAGTTTTCCTGGCTGATATGCTACCATTACACTACGCCGAAACCTCTTTTCCTAAATGCATATGCATATCTGCTCTTTTTACAGTATTCAGATTTCGTAGACCATATGTGTCGTACAGTAGGTCTTATCATAGAGCTGCCTGCTCTAATAGATTGGCATGCTTCAGGAGATATGTTCACAAGTGGCATTATATCGGAAAGCGATTTTTTTCATATATTAAAATTACATACAGCGCCTATAATCTTCTCTTTCCAATGCAAAAATGACATAAATTTTAAAATTTATGAGTAAAAGTTATAATTTTCTGAGGATGGCCCACCCTGTAATTATCACACAGTGCGATGAGCAATGCTATAAACAATAAATTGAGTGTTTTTAATCTTCAAAAATGCTATCTAAGAAAATGTTGGTATTAAAAATGTTGAACACTTTTTGCAACAACTTTTCTTCTCTTCGGTGCATTGTTATTTTCTGAAAAAGTAGTTTTTGATTTGTATTGAAATTAAGGATGTGCATTTTGTCCTATTGGATTTGAAAAAAAACCAAAGTACGAGCAAAAATGGTCTTATTTTAGAACTTATGGTCATAATTTAGTCTTATTAGACTAAACAAGGAATTTAGTAAAATTAGGACCATGATACCAGCTTTTCAGTCCTTTTTCAGGGTCAAGTCATAATTTTGGGAACTTGTTTACCTCGGAGGCCCCTGATACAAAATCATGCTTTTACTATAGTTACCCACTGCATGGATGCTAAGGTTGCTGGATGGGTAAATACCCGACAAAATACCCGGCTACATAAAATTCGGGTATTATAATAAAAAAATTGTATGTATGTCGAACTCGCACGGTACATTTGATTAACAAACCTGTGATTCTGATGCCGCAATCGTGCTCAGCGCAGTCGATTCACTAAAGAAACTACTCTTAAAACAATACCGTATTCTCTCTATTAGTTCCATCTTATTAAACCCTTTAACTTTGAGGACCTGTATCTCATCTCAGAGAAAAAATTCAACAAAGCTGTTTATTGCATTGTCTTAACTCCCGACTCTACTGATTCTGTTTTTGGATTTTGATTTTCACCCAAAAATCTCGAGATCGACCCCAAATTTTTCCGATTTTCGGACGATTGAAAAATAATCCCACATGTGGAACTAATAGAGAGAATACGGTAACTCTTTAATTTTTGAATTCAAACAGGTTCAAATTCTCGGATTTCCTTGGGTGTTTTTTCCTAAATAACTATCCTAATTTTTAGCCTCTCCAATTGGGGCTCTCCGTTGGGGGGCGAGCGAGGAAATCTCTAGAATCTCGGTTTCTCGTTCTCGGGTTTGACCTCGTTCTCGCTCGGCTCGCATTCATTTTTTTCTACGTTTTTCATAATTTTCTTGTTCGGTTTCTCGCTAGGACCATTTTCACCCAACACTAATTTTTATCTTATTTTGATATATAATAGGACCAAATGCACCTCTATTACTGAACTTTCTAGCAAAAACAAATTTTTTTTATGAGAACCGTGGTCCAAAAGTTCATACCAAACTTTTGGGCTTATTTTTAGTCATGATTGTCATATTGAAAAATTATTCCAAACACGTGGTTTTGTAGCCCTGCGTTTCTTCTTTCACATAGTTCAAAACGTTTATCAGGATGGTGTAGAAAAATCAGCATCGGCTCTGAACTCTTTTGAAATCATTTTGATAAGTTGACAAGCATTTTCATCACTCTAAGTGGTCAAATGTTTTTTGAGTATTGAGCGTTACTTAAATATTTTAGCAGCTTGTTGTAGCGCAGTTTAAGAGCTACAAAACATGTTTTACTGAATCATGTTTGAAAATTTGAGTGGCGAGACATGGCCTTTGAAAAACTCAATTTCTTTAAAAAATTTCTTTGGAAACACTTGAATTTTTTGGTGATTTTTCAAAGAAATAGATTTTCTCAAAAAGCCATATCCAACACTCTTACATCGAAAATCATCCGTTAAAATGGTCTCTGAAGCTCTTGAACTGCACTACAATATTGCACTAATGTGTTCTTTTGACGCTTAATATTTATAGGGTTGTAAAGTAGTAATAGCCCTGAATAAAAAAGTTCGAAACCCATACGAAAATATTATGTACAGTGTATAAGCACCTTTTATTATGTACAGCGCATAAACACCAATAATTAGAGACAGAAAAGTGCTGTTCGGGGTCGGGGTTCTCAAGGTCTTTCGGGGCGGGGCCCCGAGCCTAGTTGCGGTGTTTTTTCTATCGTTATTCTGAAGTCTCACATTGGACGAATTAATTTTCTCCCCACTGCTAAAAACGAATAAACAACAAATCAAATAAATGAACTTGAAAAAAATGAAGAAAACGGTATTCTTTTATGACCTTTTTTGATAAAATCGGGGCCCCGAAAATTCGGGGTCTCATACAAATTTCGGGGTCGGGGTTTTGAGAAAACTTCGAACGAGGTTTCGGGTCGGGGTTTTGGCCCAAAATCGGCTCGGGCGGGTCGGGGCCCCGACTTGTTTCTGTCTCTACCAATAATAAAACATCTGGTTGCTTAAAGTGATAAAAAGGGTCGTTAATTTCACAAGTGTTTTTAGAAGTGAAGTATAGTTCGCCGGCGCATGCTCTTGCTCTCGCTGTGCTCCGGCTCTGTCCCCGAGCAGGAGCCGGAACAATTTTTTTCAAGTTGAGAGCCCAGCGCAAAAATTGCGATAATACATCACTGATGTTTAGAGCCAAATGCTGGCTTTAATAAAATAATCGTGCTAACTTTTTCCCCCATTTGAAAAAGAGATGCAGGGCTAAGAAACTATGTGTTTGTAATAATTTTTAGTACAAAAAATATAACTAAAAATGAGTTAGAAAAGTGTGCCGGAACTTTTAGACTACCAGTTAGTACGAGTACCTCTGTAGTTGAGAGAAATGACATAAGATCCAGAACTCTTTTCAGCACATTTTAGGCTTAATCGGCAGCGTAGTAAGTATTAAACTCGTCGTAGATTGACTCTACTATTTCTCTGCAATAAGAAGTTGTTTCTGCACTTAGTTCATCTGCCATGTCTGCAAAGCTTTTAGATCATAAAAATTCTGCTGTATAGTACAGGGTGTTCCAAGAATTTTGAAACACTTTCTAGGTCGCTTCTGCTCAGCTCGCTCTAGCAATTTTTTTGGTATAAAATGTGAAAAACGATTTTTGCTTGGTCTCCCCTCCAGAGGCCATTCACAGACTAAGACCTAAACCACAAGAGGGACCAAGCGAAAATCGTGTTTTTGGCATTGTCTGCCAAAAAAATTGCTAAAGCGAGCGGAGCAGATTACACAATTTCAAAAAAGCGACCTAGAAAAAAGTTATGACCGTTGAAAGTAATTCAAAATACTTGGAACACCTTGTAATCAAACCTGTCACATTGAACAAAATCAGAGAAAAGCAGAAGCAAATCTCAACTTCTGTGGGCTCAAACTCTTTTAGGAAAAATAGTAGTTTTTGGGTGACTACGGTGACAAACCAAGGCTTACAGGTTCTGCAATAACACAAATTGTAAAATTTTATAAATTATGAAACAAAAGTTTGAAAATCGAGATTTAGACACAACGGCGACCCATTTTGGCGAAAAATTTCGAATCTTTGGACCCTTAAAAAGACCATTGAGGTCTGTGGAAATGGCGATTTCCAGTTTTAAATTCGTGGAAAACAGTTACTGGAGTGATTCCGTCGCCGGCAATAAGAATTTCACAGGTATTTTTATTGCGAAGTTTTTAATGCGAAAAAGGCAATGAAAGGCAAGCGTAGTTCTTTAAAAAAATATCCCCAGCACTTAACACTCCGACGGTCGGTTGTGACAAATGTTTATTTTAGGGCAACTTTTAGTGGAAAATCCGAATCAGTAGTCCTCCGACAAGATTTGTGACATAGCACTGTCTATGCGTCTCTAACCGTGTCTGCTTCTCTAACTTCTAACATGAAAATGGTGTCTCTAACATTTTGGCATGACGAAATTCGCCAGTGAGTCGTGGTGGTGCAGTGGGTAGGCTGTTCGACAACCCAAGTTTCATATTGAGGTTTCGATCCCGGGTAGCAACAAAATATTTTACTCAGGGTTTGAAGGAAGAATGGTTCGGTTTTTCCGGGGTTCGGGTTGGACCGACCAAGTACAAAATGTTTCGGACCACCATTGTGTTAGCGTAGTGAGTGAATTGAAGGTTTAATCCAGAGATTTCCTGATATCGATTTTTAGCATCTGATATGATAGTGATATGATATGGGCGCCAAAAATTTTCGTCTGATATGATAGTGATATGATGTCGTGTGATATGATGCCCAGATGATATGATATGACTCCCGAATTTTCGTCTGATATGATAGTGATATGATATGGGTACCCGAAATTTTCGCCTGATATGATAGTGATATGATATGGGTGCCGGGAATTTTCGTCTGATATGATATTGATATGATATGGTGCAAGAGAGAGCCCGTTTTCCTTTCTTCCACAGCCCTCTTGTTGTTATTGGCTCTTCAGTAGTGGCTTCCATAATTTCGGCGTCCGTAAAAAGGGGTTAATTGGTTTGAAGAAGGAGAGAAAATGGAGCACGGAAATTGCGGGAATCTGATATGATAGTGATATAATATGGGTCCCGAAATTTTGTCTGATATGATAGTGATATGATATGGGTGCGAAATTTCTGTCTGATATGATAGTGATATGATATGCGTCCCGAAATTTTCGTCTGATATGATGGTGATATGATATGATATGATGCCGGGTGATATGATAGGGCGTATCATATCATTTCACTATCATATCAGAGTTTCTGATATCAGGAAATCTCTGGTTTAATCCCATCAACAAATGTTTTGAAAACTCTGAACCTAGCTGGAATGGATACAGTCCACCAAACAGAGTACAAGCCACTGCATGGTTGACTCCTTTGGATTTTTTTGGTAAGGTCTTTTTGTTGACAATTAATCTCCATAATTACAGAAGATGATTACCGTGAATTCTGTATTAACCCACTCTCTAATAAGCGCCCACGTCCCACTTTGAAGACCTATATCTCAGCCTAGAGCAAATATTTCGCAAAGCTGTTTTGCGTTTTCTTAACTCCCACGAGCTCTAGCGATCCCGTTTTTTCGATTTTGGATTTTCACCCAAAAACTTCGAGAATGACCCCTAAATTTTCTGATTTTTGGGGGTTTGAAAAATAAGCGCCCATTGGCGCTTAATAAAAAATATACGGTATAATAAGTGTAATTACCTTAACCACCATAGTGATCATCATAAAAAATCTAAGTCATCATCCCCGTGTTTGGCCATTCCAAAAGATTTTTAATAGAATTAAAATTTTCATAGCAAAAATTTAACCATCTGGTGAATATTGAAACTAAACCCGTTACTTTCCGATGTTTTGTTGCATAGCACAACTCTATGTCCTGGATTTTTTTCCAGGAAATCATACAAAAGGTGATTGTATACGTGGGAGTAGAGAAGAGGCTAGCCTGGTTAGAGGAATGTCGCCAAGTGGAGAGGTCAGTTGGCATGACGGTCAAAGCTGGACATCGTCACAGAACGCCTGGTTGAGTCTTCCCCAACTTTTCAAGTCCGACCGAGCAATCAGCGAGGATATCAGGGAAATATTCACCATCTCTAGTTATTTATCCATGTTTTTTGATTTAGAGTAGTCTGTTTCAATTCACCAGAGATCTCCAGTTGTCCAAGTGTAACGATTTTCACACCATCGAAGTGGAGCAGTCTATCAAGTAAGAAGACATCCCAGTAAATGAAGATCCCTGCCTCTCCAATGAGTCGTGGTGGTGTAGAGGGTAGGCTGCTCGACAACCCAAGTTTCATGATGAGAGTTTGATCCCGATTGGCAACAAAATATTTTAATCAGGGTTTGAAGGAAGAATGGTTCGGTTTTTCCGGGGTTCGGGTCGGACAATCCAGATACAAAATTTTTTGGCATTTTGGCTGTATGGATTCCCTTCTCTACCACTGTAAATTTTTGCTGTGTGAATAGCAGTAAACAGGTCTGCCGAATGTTTGCTCTAAGCTGAGATATAACTGCTCAAAGTCGAGGGGGTATATTATTAGAAATTTTACAGTATATGGCTTTTAGGCTTGTGCTTACGCTTAGGCCAGCGTACGTTCGAACAGGCTCAAACATGTCTTCCAAACTACAAAAAGTAATAAAATGCATCTTTGAGTCAGTCCTGCACCTAAGCAGAGACCAGGTATGAAAAAGTGTATCCAGTCGTTGTATCCAGTTGTAGGGCAGTCTTGAATTCGAACCATAAAACTTTTTTTATAGGATGCGGAGCCTAACAAGTAGAAACCACGGTCCACCAAATAGTATACAGGCCATGGCCAACTTTACCGTGGATAGTTATCACCTTATACCGCATTCTCTCTAATAGAGCAGCACTCAATATTAGAGCAACAATCCTTAGGCGGATAACCACGTTTTTATTGCATTTTTAACGCAAAGTCAAAAAAATTTTGAAAGTTGAAAAATAGAGCTCCATGGCGCTCTATTAGAGAAAATATGCTAAGGAAACTTAATCACTATGCATGTGTATGATCGATCCGGAATCAAAAATTCGGTTAAATTAAATCATGGTGAATTTTGAAATAAAATTTTATAAAAATTTTTAAGCAATAGATGGATAAGTTTTTCGGTGATGGTATATTTAGACCAAGCCGAATTTTATGGTACTTTAAACTGTGCTAAAGACAGCTACGTTAAAAATAGGTCGTGATAGGAATAGAAGTTACTGGTTGGCCAGTGGCCATTTAGTCGTTTTCCACTGGAATTTATTCTCTGTGTTCCTGATAGAGCTCAGGAAGCAATTGGATTACAATGGTCTAACATAACTGAAAAATATGGTATTTTATTTTTGCTTAAATCGAATCACGCCCTCAAAAGTGTGAATTTCACCAGCAAATTACTGGATTCCACCATTAAATTTGTGGCTGTGGTTACTTTCCACCGTCAAAAGGTTCAAAAATATCGTCAAATTAGTAATTTATCCCGTTAAATTTGGAAATTCTGTTTTTCTCAAAAAGTTTTAATGTTTTTAAGACTTTTATACCAGCATGTAGCCCTGAATCTCTCCTTTCTTACGAGCTATAAATCAACCTAATAAGATTTTTAAGAGTTGTAGAAAAAGTTTTTGAGTGGAGCAACTTTTTGTGAATATTTAATCCATTTAATTCAAAGACACTATTCTGCAAATTTTTACATTTGTTTAGGTCAGTTCATAGCTTGTTAGAAAGGAGAGATTCAGGGCTACATGCTGGTATAAAATTTACAAAAATTAAAACAAAAAGTTTAAGAAGTTTTCAAGACAAAAAGTTTTTTACGATTTGACAGGATAAATTACGAATTTGACGGGATTTTTGAACCTTTTGACGGTAGAAATCAATTTTAGCCTAAATTTTTACAGTCGCACGGCCTTTCAGAGTGGTCAAAAATGGGCAGTAGGTGGTAAACTTATAAAAAATTTAAATCAATTTTGCAGTAAACTGAAAAACGCTTCATATTTGACTAGAAAACCGAGTTCCGTACTTCATATGGCTTCTAGTTTTCAAAATTTTATCTTTTAAAAAATTCATCTAATTAATATGAAAGAGGAGCTTTTCAGCTTTCGTTTGCTACATAAAACGTCTTAAAAATGCAACTTTTCGCATTTTTCATTCAAGAAAATTATTTTCCTTATTTTTTCTTTATATTTGACGTGAAGTCTTGACTTTAGTCTGACCTCTGCTCTGTGCTCAAACTTTTATAGGGAAACTTGAAAATCTGATATTTACGACTTGTGTCTACTTTTTGATTTCACGTCGAATGAGCAAATAATAAAAAATTTGTATGAAAATTGAAAAATCGAAGTTGTACAGAGGTGGGGTTGAACTCTTGATTTCGAGGAAAACACTTTTCTGTCGGCGGGGGGTTTATATTCTATGGGCAAAATTGAGTATTATATGGGCAAATTTGAGTATTCTATGGGCAAAAAAATATTATCCGGGGTTTATTCGACAACCGGAAAACTCAAAAACCAGATAATTCAACAGAGAAAAATTCAACTACTGAACATTCAAAAAGCGGATAATTCAACGGCGTTGGGGCGTTTGGCCCCTTTCGGGAAAAATGTCCAAAAAAGGACCAAACGCCTTACGTAAGTCGTTCGCCCTTTTCGGGCAGGAGAGTGCGCCAAATCACTTTGCAACAATTCGATTTGCGCCACAATCACATTGTACCAAATCACTTTGCGCCACTATTTCAACCGGTTTTGGTGCCAAATGATGGTTATTATTATTACTGCTCACTGACTGTGTCTGATGTTTATGTAGTCAATTTGGTGGGTGGTCAAACGTCCTGTACCCCTTTCAGCCTTTACCAAAACTAAACAAGCGTATAGCGACAATAACCGCATGTATAATACCCTTTATTTATTGAAATTCCAAAGACAAATAACAACAACAATAAGATCTAACACCACATTTTAATGACCCTGGTATTTTTCAAGATGAGCAGCAATCGAGACCGAAAATTCCATTCGGGGCAGACCTGTTCCATTTCGATAGTTGACCACCAGCTGCCGAATTTGATTGTCGGAGAAGATTGCTTTCTGAGACCTTACCCCACCAGTTATTCTAGACAACGGATTGCGTGTTCGACTAAAAGCGAAAGATATTTGAAAGAGTACAAGGTAAAAATGATAGATAGATCATGTTTCTATGTTCTGCCTTGTCTTTTCTTCGTCGATCTGCAGCTTGAATATCACTTCGGCTAACGCAGGATCATGATGGCGGAAGTACCTGTTGAATTGACTATTCCAATTTTAAACTCCATTATTTGTTCGCGGCAGGCCATTTCTCGTGCGGTCGTGCATGTTCCACAAGGAAGCCGGATAAATTGCGTCATTCCCATTTGGACGGCGGACGTGGTTCCTTTCAACGTAAGCAAAAAGCTCTGTAAAATAATTTGCAACAAGCATAAAAAATTAATTTTAATAAACTTACTATTGACGCTATGCTTGCTGGGCTAAGTTTCGGTCGAATCTCCAGCAGTCTTCTAAGCATGAATTCATAGCTTGACTCAATTGACGGTTGAGCAAGGTGAACACAACTGGAACATACGTGTGGGATAGACGCACATAGAGAATCCACAGCTGATCAAAGAGCAAAGGAACGACTTCGAAAGTGCCATCACATCGCCATTTTGGAACTTTCTACAAATAGTCCAGGCACTTGTTCGATGAGAATATTAAAACGCGCTCTTCTCCATTCCAGCCATCATACTTCAGAAACTCTTCATTTCCAGCCATTTTGAACGAATTCGGAATCTGAAAACAAAAAAAGAAAGTGAGATGTGAACGCCAAACCCTGAAAATTAATCACAACCACTAGATCTTGCATGCTCTTCGTATTTGATGGTTCCTGTTTTGCTTCATGTCTCATGTTGCGAATATTCCTCACCAGTAATGATCGACGGATAAAGGCTGCGCTTCTTCAAAAATATAGTCGATTGAGCTTCCAATAATTTTTCTCGGCAGGTCTTTGCACTCGATTGCCTTTCCTTGAACTATTTCTTGCAGACGCTTCAACTCAACGCGATTCCAGTCGGGCAAGTGATTGTGAGCAGCACTCGTTGAAATATCCCCATTGAAAGTGACCGTTTTTCCTGTAAAAAAAAAGATAGCAATATAGTCAAATGACTTAAGTACTTTAAATTTTACCACGGCATTTTGACTCTTTGTCTCCATCAGCCCCGGCTTCCTTCAACACACAACACCAATAAGTTCGCTCGCCTCTTGACATTATTTTCCAGTAGAGATGGACATCATTGTCTTTTAGTATCTCCTTGTTCTTCTCTGACTTCAGCAGCCTGTATTTAGCCATTGATCTGAGAAAAATAAGTAATAAAAAGTAGCGCAGAATTTTGGACAAAAATGTAGCCCTGCTTCTCGCTATCATTTTCAGCGTATGGTTATTGATAATCATGTAAATTAAAAATGCAAAAACGTCAGTTTCTAAATAACACCAAACCCTACACATCAAAAATACTCATTTCTTCCTTGGTCGAACCTTTACTTAGCTACCCACTTTTCTGAGATAAATTTGGGGTGGATGTTTTTAAATGATTTCTCCTGAAATTCTGACTCTAGAAAGTTAAAAAACGCGTTGAGAAACAAATGACATTGGTAGAGGTAGAGGCGATATAAAACTAAGTAGCATCACTTTAGCTAGTTTCCTTTCATGTTGATGGTCATTTGCTTGAAATCTCAAAGTTAGGGCATTTGCTGACAGTAAAGCAGTGCTGGAAATAGTTGCAATCGATTGCTCGAAAGTTTTTGGTCCTAGTAGACAGTGAACTAGCTAAAAAGTAGAATAAAATAGGGTGTGCACCCAAGGGGATTAGAACCTGTGACCCTGTATATAAGTTTACCTCCTTTAAAATTTTCTAAATTTTTTCTAAAATTCACTGAAAATTGATGAACCATGAAAAAAACATCAATCTTTTTTAAGGGTCTTGCATCACCTCAATTTTCACGTTATTTTTGAAAAAACTTGGCAATCTTTGCGAGATTTCGCTAATGGAATTTTTATTGCCACGCATGTTTGTCTAATATTGCAATACCGTACCGTATAATACCGTATCGTCAGCAAAATATGCCTCATAAAGCTACATTTGAAAAACACACATTACACTGCCCGTCAAAATTTGAATTCCTTACCACTTTAAAACTTACAAAATGCCAAGATTTTCAAGTACTTTTTCAAGCATTTTCGGCACTATTCAAGTTTTCCACTTCTTTGACATGGATTTACGTTTTTAATTCGTATTCAGAAAAGCATGCAAAGTAAATAGTAACACGATGATATATTTATTTTTAGCTAAGATATGCTCAAGGGGCATTCTCGCGCCCGATGCAACAATTCTTGCATTTCAAATGCGCGTTACCAGGTACGCCAGGGATTTTAAAGGATAATATTATAAATTGGCCATAAAATACTGAATTTCGGCCATAAATTATATGAAACAATACTCCATTTTCATTACTTCTGCTTCTGCTGGAGGTCAATTCGGTTAAAGATCTTTTCGAAGGAGTACACTGGAATACAGAATGGGTTAATAGAATAAGGTTGTCACTAAACCAATTACTGATCAACGGAAACGCAATGTCTGAATACATGATGATAGCCACGGCCATTAGGATAGTTGAAGCAATCGCCTGTAATTGAAACGGATTATTAGCAAAGCACCGAATAAACTTACCTCAAAGATGTAAAGCACTGGAATCAATACAATCGGAGCGTAGAGCACATATTGGTAGCAAGCTGAAAAATAGATCTATTTAGAACATAAATCACCGGTCAATCACAAACACTCACTTTGAATGGCGAATCCAGGTTCAAAAGCGCAAGCGACCACTGAAAAAAAGCATCAGGAGAGCTGGCACCACGGTGAACTTCATTGTCATTCTCTGAGCTTGACAATTCTAAACACAAAAAATTCTAATGTTGATGCGGAAGACATGCAAATTTACAAGGACGAAAAGTGTAGGACAAGAATATAACACAGCGAAAATGCTGATGGAATTCAATTTACCTAGAGCCAACCCGAGTTTATGGCCAGAATTCAAAAGTTTATGGCCAAAATTCAGTACTTTATGGCCAGCTCGAGTTTATTTTATATTAAATATCATTATATGCCGTATTTTCTCTAATAGTAGGCCCCCTAGATGTTGATTGAAAAATATAAGGCCCCCTCTAATATAAGGCTCCCCTAGAGGGTCAAATTACCTACACCTTGCAAAAAATGTGAAAAAGCTATGGTTGGTTTATTGAACTGTCATTAAATATCGGGTTAATTAACCTATTAAAAAGATCACAAATCAATTAATCAATAAACAATAACAATTTTCATCAAACTTAAACAAATCAACATCAAACGTTTTTGAAGTTTGGGAGTTGAGTGTCTAGCGAAAGTTGACTGTAAAGTGAGAGTTGACTGTATAATGACAGTTGACTGTATAATAGGAGTCGGAAGTATGTTTTTGAAGGAATCAACTGTGGCATTTTTAACCATAATTTACTTGCCAGTTAAGAATATCAAATGACCAATCAAAAAACCGGTTAATTTACCCACTAAAAACCGGTTAAAAACCATCACCCAACCCCAGAAAAAACTTTTTGAATTTGCAAAGACGGAGAAAACGGATATTTAAGCGACGAATCCCTATATTGAAATTTGATTTTGTTTGTGTTGTGTGTGAACATTTCTCGTTTTGTAAATAGATATTTGATGCATCATTGTATTATTCCGATTAAAAAATCGAAATCAACCAGGCAAGGATCTTTATGGACGAATTTTCGTTGGCCCGAAAGATCGAAAAACACAAGGCACCCCTCTAATAGTAGTCCCTAGAGCATCAATGAAAAGTATAAGGCCCGGGCCTACTATTAGAGGAAATACGGTTTATATATTATATTTATATTGAATATTTTATGGCCATTTTTCAGTGTTTTATGGCCAAAATTAAATACAGAAAACTTATTATTATTGAAGATGATTATTATCGAAAAACTTAATTTTGTCGACGAAAAGTTGTCGCCGAAAAACTGATTTTTGTCGCCAAAACTGTTGTTCTTTATCGAAAAGTTTTCTAAAAATAATTTCAAGCGAGAATAATTTTTGTCTTAAACAGAAAATTTCTTCGATAAAGAGGGTGGTATTTAATTTTGCCCGCTATTTCGATTTAATTAGTTCAAAATGTGCGAGTTTGATTTTTCCGTTTTCGGTTTTCCGTTTTCAGGTTTTTCGTTTTCCAATTTCCATTTTCGAGTATTTTGTATTAGAATTTAGAATTCTACTTTTTAAAAATTTTCTTTCTGAATTTTTTCAACTTGTGTTCAAAATTATTTTGCGTTCAAATCTTTTATGAATGAGCAACTAACCCACTAACCCGTCAGGTATCCTAAACCTTAGATAGGTACCACCTGGTCAGGTGGATATCCATGGATGGCCTAAAAATAAAAATTGAGTCAGATTCACAAACAAATCGTCCTATCATACGTAGAATCGTATAAGTAATTGGGTTTGTTAGGACCAAAATCTCGATTTCACCTACCCAGACCCCAAACCCGAAATGGGTACCTCCTGGTCAGGTGGATATCCACCTGGATAGCCTAAAAATTAAATTTTCCAAAAAATTTAAAGCGAACTATTTTTGATTTAAAATTGTGTAGGATATATGCTTTGTTAGGACCGAAATCTCTATTTCGGTATTCAACCCCAGTAGATAATTCTCGGGTAAGTCCATATCCACCTGGCTGGCATAAAAAATAATTTTTCCAAAAATTAGTACAAATTATGCTATTATACGTGAAATCGTGCCAGCAATCCTGTTTGATAGGACAAAAAGTGCAATTTCAGCCACCCTTACCAGAAAATCTAAGGTAATGAAAGGTAACCCAAGTATTTTAGGTAGGTAAATAAGAAGGGTGAATAGGTACACAAGTATGATGTGAAAAATACAAAAAATGCAAAATGAAAAGATGCAAATAAGCTGCGAAAAATGTGTCCACACAAGTTGCCCGCTCCCTTTAACTCACGATTCTCAAGTGCACTAATCAGTATTTTGCTGATTATGGACGACGTTGATTTGGGAACCATGATTTTACTTCCAAACTTTGATGGAAATTTTAAATTAACATTTTAAATCAAACCACCCTAAACGCCCGAGACCACTTCTGAACATTGGTTTACGGTAGACAGGGGTGATTTTAAGTGTCTTGTAACAGGTAAAATTCACCTGACAAGATGGATGGTACCCGAACCACCTGGATGGTACCCGAACCACCTGGATGGTACCCGAAACACCTGGATGGTACCGGACCACCTGGATGGTACCGAAACACCTGGATGGTACCCAAACTACTTAGAACCATGCCGAGCTATAGTCATTCCCCTTTATTTCGCATGATAGTTTTTCTTGCATCAGATATAATTTTTTTGCATCAGATATAATTTTTTGCATCAGATATAATTTTTTTGCATCAGATTTACGTCTTTTCGCATCAGATTCCCTGTTTTGCATTATATCTGATGAAGTTCCTTCAACCTATTTCGTACTTATATTTTAAAATATATATTCAGACTCAATACGAATTATGAAAATTTGGGAAATCTGAGCGTGCATTCCATTCAACAAACATCGTTGCTTGATGCTGAATCTGAAGTGGAAGCATCTCCGTCTCCTAAGCGCACTCGTCGTCGTGTCAAAAACATCGCCAGAAAGATTGTGAAGGAATTTGCTGATGTAGCATCGTTCTTAGCTTGGTTTGAACAGGAAAAATCAAAATGGAAGATGTAAGATTCTTTATTTAGCATTATTTGGGTACTAACATCATTTTCAGTCTCGTAGGCCATCAGAATGAGCATTCCAAGGTGGATACTTACGTGTGCAAGTTCAGTCGTAAAAAGGGATACAGCGAGATTTTTTTGATAATGTTTGACAACTAAACAATTTTTAGGAAGGCTGGCGAAATCTCCCATCACAGGAGCAAATCGAAAATTTTATGAGTCGAAGACGAAAGCAGCAGCTTTCACATATGGAAAAGATGACCGCAGAAGGTTTGAGACGTTACGCTTCAACAAAGAATAGTATTCCTGACGATCTTGATAAAGTCTTCGTTGTTGGTTTCCATGTGTCAGAAATTCCATGTCAAAATTTGAGCTTTCATGTAGTATGGTCTACTTTACGTCTTATGCAGAGGCAAAAAAAGGCATACTCTCTTACAGGTAACTCTTCGAGCAAGAATTCAAGAAATCAATTTTATAGATTGATTCTACGTACAAGTTGCTGTGGGCTGGCTATCCAGTTCAAGTGTTCAGTTTCTCTGATGTCGAGAAAAATTCTTTCCAACTGGTCTAGCCATTGGTTCT
>JAMRYI010001161.1:0-41291 GCA_029231635.1 Ditylenchus weischeri | reverse complement strand
AGAGACACCATTTTCATGTCAGAGAAGTTTTAAAGTTAGAGAAGCAGACACGGTTAGAGACGCATAGACAGTGCTATGATACAAATCTTGGTAGAGGACTACTCAAGCAGACTAAGCATTTTTCAATTTTCATTTATCACTGAAAATTTTCATTTTGCGGATTGTATTTTTGGGGCCTTTTTCTCGTTTTTGATTTGTCTGGCATTCATTGATCCTATTTATACATTCATTTTCCATTTCATTTTTGCCATTCGTTTCACTTTTACCTGTTAACTTTATTCCATTTTTAGCATTTCTCAATTGCAGAAGATGGCTGAAAACAATGTGAAAGCCAAGGACTCGGAAAAATTCGCTCTGTTCAAGAAGATACAGGATAGCAAGCTTCTCCTTTTCGGCAAGTTCTGAACACGATTTTGTGCTCAGATTTTGTGTTTTGATAGAAAAAGTGGTAATTGCTTCATTTTCCTCTATTTTTAGGCGATGTCTACAAGCCCTATCGCTGCTGCTTGTAGACATCGCCTAAAGTAGAGGAAAATGAACAATTTCCACTTTTCTATCACAAAAACACAAAATCTGAGCACAAAATCGTGTTCGGCGATAAAAATAGCCCTACAATTAAGCTATGTAAAATTCTGAAAAATTGATGACGGGATGACCGGTCATCAATTTTTCATGAAAAATTGAAAAAATTTTCACTTTTCAATTTTTCAATAGTCTGCTTGAAAATGAAAAATTTTTCAATTTTTCATTTGAAAATGAAAAATTTTTCAATTTTTTCAAAATTTTTCAATTTGAAAATGAAAAATTTTTCAATTTTTCATTTTCACTTTTCATTTTCAATTTTTCGATTTTTCAAATATTAGTCTGCTTGAAAATTTTCATTTTTCAATTTTTCATTTTTCATTTTCACTTTTCAAATAGTCTGCTAGGCCCCAGGTCTGAGTTGGGTTACCCAACATGGGTGTGAGGTTTACACATTAGAAATGAAACACTTTTATTCAAAAAAATCTTACCAGGACAAGTTTTTGTCAATTTGATTTTTGTCAGAAAGAGTTTATGTCAGAATCATTGTTTTCAGAAAACCCCACCTGCGTCGAAAACAGACATGAACTATATTTTTACCACTGTGTTGAACCCCTTTGAATTCGCTATAATTACGCCATGCTTTTCAGGTCGTTTTGTTTTCTCTTGGAAAAGGTGACTCGAGTAACAGGACTACAGACATGAGGTGCGTAAATTCTTTCTTTATCACATTCTCTCTGTTCGTTTTTAGTTTGCTTGTGGATTTCGCGATAGTTTTCGGTGTGCCTTTGCTTCTGCTCTATGGAATGCTCCCGCTACTGGTTTACTTGGTTCCTACATTCGCTCAGCATGCATTCTTTCTGAATTATGGTAATTTCTGTCCTTTTTTTTATCAGAGATCAGTTCTTCTTTTAGTCTACTCTCCGTTTACTGACTACACCAATTTGAAGCTCCGAGGAATTCGATCAGTTGGCCGTAACTTTTACTTGGAGAAAGACATCGAGACAAGTAAAGCTCCACTTGATGTCGGTAATCATTGGCCAAGGATTGGTGTGTGGCACATTCTTCCTGCTTCGTTCTCATCTAAGCAGCCTCAAGAGGTGGAAATAGAAGACGCAGAAATGGAAAAGCAGCTTAACGAAGGCAGTCAATCGATAATTCTCTACTTCCACGGAAACTCATTTGACAGAACCACTAAGCATCGATGTGAGCTCTACAATGCCTTGTCTGCTATGGACTTTCACGTGTTGGCTATTGACTACAGAGGTAGAATCACTTGTCTTTTACGTTCCTAATAATTGTTTGAGGCTATGGAGATTCCACTGGTTCGCCAAGCGAGGATGGACTCGTTGAAGATGCACAGACAATCTACAAGTACGCAAGGAAAACGGCACCTTCGAAGCAGATCATCGTTTGGGGTCACTCTATGGGTACAGGAATTGCAACTCGACTGGTGGCAGAGCTGAGTGATGTTAATCGAGCGCCTGAAGCCGTTGTCTTGGAAGCGCCCTTCAACAATCTCAATGATGTAGTTCGAAACCATCCGTTCAGCATTCCGTTTCGATTTTTGCCCTGGTTCAACACGCTGGTTATCGATCCATTAGTCCGCTCTGGCCTCATAATGTGCTCAGATCAGCGAATTCAGAGGTAAATTTGAGATTTAGGGTCACTATTCAGGCGTTTATTTTAGAATCACTTGTCCAATAATGATTCTTCACGCTGCTGACGATCAGATTATTCCTGTAGAATTGGGCAGAAAATTAGTCGATGCTGCCAGGGCCTCACAGCGCAAGGTCACTTATGTCGAATTTGGCGTGGAGCGACAGTTCAAGCACAAGTAGGCCTAATGCGCTATAGAGATGTATAATTGTTATTTCTGTTTAGCTATATTCATCGAGCTAAGGAGCTTCGGAAGTTACTCAAGTGGGTTTCTATTCTTGGTTTCTAGGTCTAAAGCTGGGTTGGTATTATAGGAACTTCCTGCCTGAATGCAAAAGATGAGTAGCGCTCCTGAAAAAGTCAAGCATTCGTTGGCCTCATATCTATGATCTATGTCTGAAAATCGAATTCTAAGTAAAGTAATTGCCTTGTATTGATCGCTTGTAATCCTTGTAAGAGTGCATATTGTAAGCTGTGGTATTACAGCTTTAATTATGTGAAATAAAATGGCTGCGTATCCTCTTGTTCGCATTGCTTGAGAAGACGCAAAAGTATCGCGTACCTACTCACAAATACTTTTGACCAGATGATCGACTTTACAACTTCGTTGTGGTCATCTTATAAGTAGTCAATAATATCTTGAATTTAGACTTCCCGCGATGGCGAAAACTACAGTTGGCGTTTCTCCTACTGCTTCGTTTGCTGATGGCACTGACTTCTTGTGTACTGAGGCAGCTTCTAGTTAGTTGTCTTGCTTTTATTTAGTGGTCTTTTTTGTCACTGTTTCAGATGTCAAGGTATGGCTGGTGCTGATTATTGCTGTTCCCTCGTTGTTGAATATCTTTTCGGTGGTGCTGCTGATTCTCTCATGGTTGATGATTCGTCGCCTAAAGGATGTGGTGGATGATATAAAATCGACGTAAGTTAAGTTATTGCTATTCAAATTTAACTATCCCGTGCTTTAAGTACTCACTGGCTGATGCGTACTGCGGTGGAAGTTGGTCTGGGCCCGAAAGCCAAGCGTGCCCTCATGGAATATGCTCGTACCAAACCGGATTTGCAGCGTCTTGTCCAAGTGCCGCCATCTAAAGAGGGTCATAAAAATTCCAAGGAATAATACATCAAGCGATGAGAACACTCTTTGTGTGCCTAGCGTGATTATTTGGAATAATATGGCACCGTTGTGTAATGGACATATGTAAAAATAAATTTTTTATCTAGTAGCGGCAGGTATGGCTTTTTCACGAATTTTTTTGTTGATGTGTAAGCCCTATGTTGAAATATTTTGATCGTTCGTGTAGTTCTGTGCAGTGCGTGACACAATTTCGCTGGACTGTTATTTCGCCACGGCCAAATTTCGCTGCACCGAATTTCGCCGCACCGTTATTTCGCTGGACCGCTATTTCGCCGGACCGTAATTTCGCCAGGACCTTTATTTGGCCACGACCTTTATTTTGTCGCATATGGCTTTTGCGTCATCTGATAAGGTTTTTCTTAGATTTTGCTAAGGGATCTACATCCGATCATATTAACCTGTGACGTCTGTAAATTTTTCTGCATACATAGTTGTGCGTGGTGTCAAATGTTAGGTAGTTCGCCAATTTCAGTTACATTTAATTTTATGGGTTTTTTCGAGTGGACATGATTCGACATCACTCGTTGTGTAGGAGTACAGTCTAGTCTCGTTTATCCGACACCCACTCAAGTTCGTTCCCACCTAGGGTCCGAAACTTTTTTTAGCTCGATTTTTGAAGTTTTTTGCCTGTTGTATTTGGTCAGTTCAGTCCGAATCATCGCAAGGATTCTGATTTTGTCGATCGTTTTTCCCAAATCCTTTTACATTGCCATAAAGACCCGCATCTCTCCTTTATCCGACACCTCTTTTTAAAAATCAGCTGTCGGATAAACGAGAGCCGTGGGTCTTTATGGCAACAAAGGATTTGGGAAAAACGATCGGCAAAATCAGAATCCTTGCGATGTTTCGGACTGAACTGACCAAATACAACTGGCAAAGGCTTCAAAAATCGAGCTAAAAAAAGTTTTGGACCCTAGGTGGGAACGAACTTGAGGGAGTGTCGGATAAACGAGACTAGACTGTATCTGCAACCAATCTACAGGAGCCGCTTTCAGGTCGGCGGATAGAGTAAGGATCAAGAGTTACTCGTGATCCTACTCGCCCATCTGAAACCGGATCAATAGATCAGGAGTAACTCTTGATCTATGATCCTACTCGTCCGGTCTGAAACTGGATCGATAGATCAATACTCCTTTTTTGGGTTTGCCCTACTTTTGGCCAGAGTAACTCGTCATCACCTACCTAACACTACCTATTGTGTTTTTTCCAGTCTAACCCGACCCTGATCCAGTCCTGATCCGGTCTGATCCGGCCTCATCCGATCTGATCCAGTCCTGACCTTGGTTGAATCTACTTTTGGTTATAGAAACTCGTGATCTAGACTACTTTTTTCGGTTTTATCCTACTTGAGGCCAGACAAACTCATCATCCAGACTTTTTTCAGTTTTTATACCAGTTTCTGCCAGGGTAAGTGATGAGGTAAGGTAAGTCATTATCTAGACTACTTTTTGGGTTTTATTCTAGTTTTTGCTGGTGTAAGCTGTAATCTAGACTTTTTTTTAAATATTTTTTTTCTTTGCTATTTAGTGATTATATTTTTTTTATTTTATAAAAGTAAACTATTTTCAAACTTTAAACTAAATCTGATTGAACTAATAAGTATCAAAAAGGACACTATTTTAAGACTTTTGTGATATAATAAGTGATATACATAGAAAAGTAAAGCGTCAAGTAAATTTTATAAATTTAAATGCATCCAAGGAAACATTTTGAACTGTAAACTGTAGACTTTCCATCATATGAATTTGAGCTTCTTGCAAAGCCGGTGTTCCTCCACGCGATCGGGTACGAGGCGGTCTAGAAGCAAATTGACTGGCTGGATTGTATTGTACCAAAGCTGGAGCATCATCTGGACCACCTGTTAGCTCACCTCCGTTCACTATTCCGACTTGTGCTTCAAGCTCGTAAGTGTCAAGGATCACAATGATATGAGTCTATCAAAAAGAGTATTTTGTTGGACCTCACTTGCTCCACCACAGCCCACATTGCCATAATAATGGGAATTTCTGAAGCTTCAGTATCACGATATCTGCGACGCGTCTGTAGTGCATTGCTTCGTCATTCAGCTCGCTTTATGCACTTTCCTACAACCGACGAAGAAGTTCGGCGGAACGAAATCCAATTTCTTGATGTAGCTGTTGTGACAGACTCTGACGAATGGCCAACAGATTTAGCAGGCGAAGACTGGGGCCTTTTTGATACTTTTTAGTTTAATCAGATTTAATTGACAGTTTTAAAAAAGTGCACTTTTGAAAAATTTTAATCACTAAATACAATGTCACAAAGCATGAAAAAACTTTAAAAAAATTCTAGATCACGAGTTACTCTGGGCAAAAGTGGGATAAACCAGAAAAAGCAGTACGAAAACAGCCATATCTCGGTGATTTGACCGTCACAGTTTTGACCGTCAGCCTTATTTGATCGTCAGTCTAATTTGACCGTCAGCCTAGTTTGACCGTCAGCCTAATTTTGACCGTCATGAATTTTGACACAAAATATTTATATTTTACCATCGCCATTTTGTATTCTTTAAGAAATCCATTTACCTTTTGCTCATATTCTGTCTTTAAGCTACAAGATGATCAATTTTTTGACAGCTTTGATGAAGCGGAGTTTGAGCATGATGAAAGCAGTGAATCCGAATGTGAAGCGGTGCCAAGCTTGCTGCAAGTAGAGCCAGAAGACGAACTTCAGTGGGTCAGTTCTTCTCGTAGCGACAGAAGCAAGCCGGTCTATAAGGGAGCGCTCTTTTCATTCGATGCAGATTCCAAGGATGAGCAGCTTTCATTCTACAAATGCGATCAGTGGAAGTCCGGCTGCGAAATGCGTCTGCATGTCGTTAAGTCGACCAAGAAATTATGTAAAATTTTGGGTTCACATGTTGGTCATCCTCCTTCTCCTTGGCGGTCTATTAATGCTGTGGTGCGTGATGAGCAAAATCGACTGATTACAAATTTTACTGATATGGTAACTTTTGCAAAACTTTTATTAGATACGTGCTTTACTATTAATGTTTAGGCGCCGAACCAAGTAATCACTTATACAACATCTATTCTATCTCCCGTTCAAAAGAGATTTCTTCCCCGAAAAGATTTTGAGGCTGCACGTCTAGGAAAAAGGCGCATGAAGTCTATGGGTCTGTCGCCTCCTCCAACTACTATTGCCTTTCAAATTCCAGACGAATTAATGCATTTCTCAGATGGCAAGCTGTTTATTCAACATGACACGGGCGCTTCCGATCCAAAGGTGAATTTTGCTATAAGTTTAATCAATTAACCGACAAGAAAATTTAGAGAATTATTGTCTGTGGTGATGAAGTTATGATCCCTGCTTTTGCCCATATCAAAATGCTCTACGGTGATGGGACGTTCGCATGCTGCCCTTTACAAGATCGACGAGGTTGGAGAGAAAAAAAGTTTTCACAAGTAACAATCACTGTTTTGCATTGTTTAACGCACGATTTACGCTTTTAATTCAGCTCTATGTGCTTGTCGCCGAAAGAACGCGAAGCATACAGCAAGAGGACGGGAGCGTGAAGGTCTACCGATTTTTCATTCCTATCTTTCACTGCATGGTATCCTCGATGGACAACGAAACGATGATACGACTTTTCCACATAATTCAGCAGGTTGTTTAAGGCATTTTCAACCCTGAACACAAACTTCGTGTAAAATAAGCAAAATTTAGATTTGTCCGGAGTTAAAACCAGAGCATTTCAAATCGGATTTCGAGAGGGCCCAGGTCAATGGCGCCAAGGCAGTTTTCCAAGGAATCATATGCAAAGGGGACTCCTTCCATCTTATCCAAGCAGTTACTGCTCGCATGAAAAAGCTGAAGCTGTTGCCGCTCTATGTGAAGAATCTGGAAATTTACGAGCAGCTACGGTTGATGATAGTTCAACAACAAGCTTCAGAAGCACATTAAACCTCATCCATCCATTTGGAATTTTTTTATCAAACTTCGTGAGGCTTACCGCGGTGATTACTTGCTTCTGTACAACGTAATATTTAATGCCTTCTTATATCAGCTCGTTCTCATACATCTGTCATTTCCTTCAGGACTGGGTAAATGGCGTCATCAATCCCAAGGAGGGCTGAAGATGTGAAGCGGGATGAACGAATTCTACTGCAGGTAAATCGGTGGGCGGATGTCAGTGTAGACAGACTGAGCAAGAAAGAATGGTGTCAAGGAATTGTGTTGGCTTTAAAAGATGTTTGAATTGTTGTTGATTGCTGTTAATTGTTGTTGAGTTGGTGTATTGGATAAGGACAAGGATGTGAAATTTGCTTTTAAGCCGCTCAAAAAACTGACGGTCGAAACTGTGATGGTCAAAATTGCTGACGGTCAAAATTTTTGACGGTCAAAACTGTGACGGTCAAATTAGGCTGACGGTCAAAATTTCTGACGGTCAAACTAGGCTGACGGTCAAACTAGGCTGACGGTCAAAATCGCTGACGGTCAAAACTGTGACGGTCAAATTAGGCTGACGGTCAAAAAGCTGACGGTCAAACGTACTGTACCCCAAATATCCCGCCGCCAAATTTTCCGCCGTCAATCATCTCCCCAGCAAATACGATGTTTTGCTCAAATTTAAACCCTAAAACTTCGTCTTTTTGTTCGTTACTTGTTTCATAAAATACACATTTTTATTATTTTATTTCAGACTGCACAATGAAATACATATAAAATGAGAAAATCACTCCAAAGTAATAACAAATAGTCAATATGGGTTAGACTTTTATCGACGCATTCGCTTCTCTGAAGGTCCTCCACCTTTGTTGTTGCTCATTTGGAAGTCGCTGAGTGGAGTGGGTGGTAGGGGCATTCCACCTGGCGGCCGAGGTGGCATTGGCTGTCCCTGTTGACCACTTGTTAGAGCATTGGCAAATGGACCCATGACGTTGAGAAGATTGGGCAGAGAGCCTGGTTGTTGTTGCTGTTGAGGGGATGGTGCTATGTTGTTGTGCATAAAGAACTCCAGGGGCTACAAATTACAAAATATTTTTGGCTCTTCAAATTTTAAAATTTTTTTATTTTTTTGCATTCAAGTTTAGGATTGTCGACATGTCGAGTCGTAAATACGACAATCCTATTCAAGTTTGATTTGCAGTTATCAATGCCGGGCATAATGATCGCGCAGGGCGCGTCCTAAACGTGGCGAAGGACAAATTTAAAAAAAAGGCGGGACTGCTGACTTGATGCCGCCCAATTTCTTAAAAATGTGGCCACTATGGTGCCATGAACTTTTTTTATTTTAAAACTTCGCAAGCTAAAATTGCAAAAGGGCAGGAGAAGAAACAAAAAGTAAAAGTGTGGTCAGAGAACTATGAATCTGGTAGCAAAAAGTTATTACAAACACAAAATCGAATTTATAAATAAAATATTCTAAAAAAGCGAACAGCGTGAAATACTGTATACCGTATTGTCTCTAATGCCCTGGGCCTTATTCTTCAGCCCCTCGAAAATCGGGAAATTTTGAGGTCGATCTGGAGATTTTTGGATGAAAATTAAAAATCTGAAAAGCGGAATCCGTGGAGCTCGTGGGAGTTAAGAAAACGCAATAAACAGCTTTGCAAAAAATTGACTCTGGACTGAGATATAGGTCCTCAAAGTTGAGGGGGGCCTTATTAGAGGGGAGGGGCCTTTTTAGAGGAAATACGGTAACCTCTATTTACTATTATTATTATCTATTTACTAAACCGAGTGCAGTTTTTGGCTAGCGTCCAAGGCTGCCCTACGACTGGATACACTTTTTCATACATGTCCTCTGCTTAGGTACAGGATCGACTTAAAAACATAGTGACCGCGATAAGCGAAAATTGGACGGCGTCCCGTTCGCCGGCCGTCCAATTTTTTCTTTTTTGGATGGTGGCCGTCCGACCGTCTCATTTTTCGGCGCCGTCTGGACGGAGACGGGGACGGGATGGGCCCGGAGAACGGCGCGGTCACTATGCTTAAAAATGCTTTTTATTACTTTTTTGTAGTTCGGGGTACATGTTTGTGTCCGTCTTAACATACGCTGACCTACCCTAAGCACAAGCCTAAAAACCGTGTTGCTATATATCATTTTCAACATTTTTTGACCGTATTTAGATCCACAAATTAGGTTTGAGGCAAATATTTGAAAAAGTAATTAAGTGGGGCATGTCCAAGGGTCTCTTAAAATACTTTTTGATATTTTTTGCCATAATTTGGGCATTACTTAGACTTATCCTACAAAAACGATTTTGTGTGTATCGAGTCGTTGTATCCAGTTATAAGTTGTATCCAGTTGTTGTTACACCAGCGTCCAACTTCCCATACCAAGGTAATAAACACCATAATATTTTTAACTTTTTGTACACCTAACATGCTTTTTGTAAATATCCTAGTGAATACACCTAAATTCATTTCGTGTGCCATGGATTTATTTTCTCAAACTGAAACAATCAAAAAGACAAAGATGTAAAAGCAGTATGTTGCTGACGGAAACCAAACTCATATTCTAAACAAATCTTTCAAATCCAATCCCATACCTGGTTGATGGCCCTGTTCTGGGGTTGCATTTGCTGTTGTTGTTGGCTAGATGGGTCATTTTTGAAAGTCTGCAACAACTTCTGCACCTCATTCATCTTGTGCACATCATTGTCTGAAACTAGTAAAATATTATTTTAATGGAATTTTGAAAAACTGAATCCAACCTGCAGGTCGTCCATTGTTTCCCCCACCGAAGAACATGCCACCTGGAGGTGGGCCATTAGCAAGTCGTTGACCAACACCACTGCCATGCTGTCCAAAGGTAGGTGGGTTTCTGCCCATAGGACCATCGGCAAATGACTGCTGCTGGTCAAGTAGTCCTCCACGCATCCCCATTGGTGGTCCATCCATGCGACCAAATGGCGGCGCTTGGTGACGCATTCGGTCTCGTTTGGCTGCCTCCAGACGCTCTAGTTCTTGTTGGCGACGTTGCAGATCTAAAAGTTGAAAATAATTTAAAAGAAAAAAGAACTCATTTCAGTTTTTTTTATTACACACGTTAGGAGTGAGAACCTGACTTAGCAAAATTTTTGTGACACAAAAGTTGAGTCGACAAAACTGCAAAAAGTTCGGTCTCTCGCTGGGTCCGACATTTTTACCTGAATCTCTATATAGTATTTGGGAGGGGGAACGTCTGTCGCCAATTTGAGTACATGTTTGGTCACAAGGAAAAACTTTTTTTAGTGCAATTTTTATTTGCATGTTCATACTCATTCGAAAGCTCTTTGAATGGCGGAGGACCTTTCGCAATCAGATTTGAAGATTGCTGTGAAAAAAATTGAGATTTTGCCCTTTCAAAGTGAAAAGTGGTGGTTTTCAGGGTCAATCTTATGAGTGCCCATTTGGTCATAAGGAAAACTTTTTAGTGTAATATTTTTATTTGCATGTTTATACTCATTCGAAAGCTCTTTGAATGGCGGAGGACCTTTCGCAATCAGATTTGAAGATTGCTGTGAAAAAAATTGAGATTTTGCCCTTTCAAAGTGAAAAGTGGTGGTTTTCAGGGTCAATCTTATGAGTGCCCATTTGGTCATAAGGAAAAACTTTTTTTAGTGTAATATTTTTATTTGCATGTTTATACTCATTCGAAAGCTCTTTGAATGGCGGAGGACCTTTCGCAATCAGATTTGAAGATTGCTGTGAAAAAAATTGAGATTTTGCCCTTTCAAAGTGAAAAGTGGATTAATATTTGAATTTCAAAATACGATGTAGGCGCCGATAGGCGCCTGCTGTCCCTAGTTTTAAAGCAAGTCGTCTGTGGTCAGTCTAGTTCATGGCGAAGAAATTCCAAAATTAGGGTAAAAAATGTCGGACCCAGATGGAGTCGAATTTCAGGTGGTGTGCCTATATTTGAAGCCAACTCCATATAAAAGTTTTTGTATTAACTTTAAATGCTCATTTGGTCTACGATTTTTGGTCTAAAGTTAATTTATAAATTCTATTTTCACAGGCCGACTCAGTTTTTGCTTCCGTTATGTTTGGTATACAATATCAAAAACATTATTTTCGCTTGGTTCTAATTCATCTGGACTACCAGGTGGATACACGGGCCAAACTACAAAATGAGATCAAGGAAAAATCGTGCTCTCGACATTATAAATACCAAAAACTGAGTAGACTTGTCAAACAGAATTTCAAAATTAAATTCAGGACAAACATCTAAAGTTAGCAGAAATTTGTGAATAACCTTCCATTTCACGGTTTCCTTTAATTTTCGCCAACTTTAATAAAAATTGAGTACCTTCTCGGAGCAGTTGAGTCTTGTAGTCCTCATACGCGATCTCCATGTCAGCCTCGAGACGCTGTCGATTGTCTCTGAGGGTCTGTTCCAAATCTTCTTGTTGCTTTCTCTCAGAATCGTACAGCTCCTTCCACCGCTGTCCGTACACATATTCAAAGCTGTTCAGAGCAGCGAATCTGGGCCCAAGCTCTCTTTCTCTGCAAAATCCAATATTTAAGTGATATAAAATGGGTAAAAACTACTTCATGAGCTGAGGAGTTCTGTGTAACATTCTCTCTGACAAGCCATCTTCCTCATCCTTAGGTTCCAAAATTTCTGCAGTCAATGGACGAGAATTACTAAAAATGAAATAAATCAAACTAGATTTGTATTCCTTTTTATTTGTTTCGTTTGTAAAATTGGCACAATATTTTTTTTCAGTTTTTTTCAAAAAAATAGGCAAACACATTTCTTTGCGTAAATCAATACCAGGTGATTTTACACAAGCTTTGATGAGTTTAAATTATTAGGAAGGCAGGTAAACCACCGGGAGGGTAGGTAAGCCCAAGAGTACCGTATTTACTCTAATAAGAGCCCATGGGCGCTTATTTTTCAAACCCCCGAAAATATGAAAATTTTGTGGTCGATCTCGAAAATTTTGGGTGCTCAACCAAAAACTAAAAAGCGGAATTGGTAGAGCTCGTGGGAGTTAAGAAAATGCAATAAACAGCTTTGTTAAAAAAATTTCTCTGAGCTGAGATATAGGTCCTCAAAGTTGGGGGTGGGCGCTTATTAGAGCATGGGCGCTTATTAGACGAAATGCGGTAAGTAGGTAAATTTTTGACATTTCTTGAAAATAATCCCAAAACTCATGCGTTTTAGGTGTATCTCCATTTTCGAAAAATTCAAAGAGCACCAGGAGGACCAAGACAGGTTTTTGAAAATTGTCAAAAATTAGGTTTTGTATTTTGAATTTTTGCATTGTTAAATCAAAAACTTACGCAGTCATCAAGAAGACGCGATCTTTGATTTGTTGGAGCGCCTCCAAGGCAGAACTCTTGCGCTCAAACTCAATAATGCCCTGACCAGTGGGTTTGCCCTTTTCGTCCACCACATGAATGGCTCTTTCCACATCTCCAAAGGCAGAGAACGTCAGATATAGCATTTCATTGGAGACCACTGGTGCCAGCTCCTTGACTCGGATGGTTGCTCCGTGCACTGCAAAACGCACACGCACTTGACGACCTTGCAGAGTTTTGCCATCCAGTGCTTCTTTGGCACTTTCTGCATGGGCACGAGTGTCCTACAAATTAGATACGGTTAGTTTATTTATTTGTTGAAAAGTTTATAGTCATCTAAGAAAGTGATTGGAGTCCAAATAAAAATGTGAAAAGTAAGTTAGATAAGTAGTTCCGCTGGCTTCACAGGCAGTCCAGGCACTTTCAAAGGGACTAAGTAATTGGGATTGGAAGTTGCCATCCACCTAGCTGGCCAGGACCAACTGGTCCGGTTAGAATCACGTGGCAATACCACGGTTATATGGCTATCATTTAGTCCATGTACAGATGGTCGCACAAGAATGAACTAGTAACAGTGTTTGGCTGTAGTAGTACGGGGTGTGCTGGACCAACCGAATGTCCAAGTCATGGCTGGCCAACCCTTTATTCAGTTTATTATTACTCTTAATAAGAGCTCTAAGCTGTAGTCATAATTTTTTTCTTGGAAATAAATTAGTCCAAGTAGTTCTTTAATAGTCCAGATGCAGTAGATGAAGCGCTATCATAAGTCCAAAACAAAAGATTGTTACAGTATTATTTCGTTTGTAGCAGGCTGTACAAATTCTTTTTAAGGGCTATATAGTATGTAGTCGGCAAGCAATTTATTTCTATATTAGTCGTTGTATTTGTAGAAAACTGAGTCCAAATATAATGATACACAAAAAGTATTCTTCAAGCGGTACTCCAATCCACAGCACTCGGTGAAAAATGCCATTGAGGTTTTCCCCTAATACAGCGTTTTTTAGCCTTCTTCGTTTATATTTTCGACAAATTCTTCACTTTTCTCTGTTGCAAATTGTAATGAATGGCAAAAAGTTGTCGAAAACAAATAAAAACGCGTGAATTTTAAAAAGGAGACAAAGAAGAAGAAACTATCAGTGACCGTAAAAACGGTAAATTTCAAATGGTATGGTCTTTAATAGAATTTATGAGCCACAGAAAGGTTTCTTGAAGAAACTTATTTTTGTGGAAAATTAGGCAACTGGAGTATATGTGACTTCATTTTTACAGGAACACATGCCTGTTTCCTGTTCTAACCACAGGGACAATAGAGCTAGAGTAGTTACTTTTATCACCATCAAGATCAATACAGTCAAACCTCGTTATAGTGCGACCCCGCTATAGTGCGAAACTCGATATAGTGCGACCTTGAGCTCGACCCATTTGGTCAAAAGTCTTTAAAAGTCTCGATAGTGCGGGTCCCGATATAGTGCGAGTCTCGTTATAGTGCGAATATTTTTCGGTCCCAGGTTTGACGAGGTTTGACTGTATTTAAATTTCAACTTTGCTTTAAAATGTTGAGAAACTAGACCACAATGCCGCTATTTTGACGAAGTCGCATCTCCGCGACTCCATTACATCGAATAAAATGGAAATCGAAAGTTCAAACTTTTCGAAATCCGAACGGAAAAACACCAGAAATCAAAAGAACTTTCAGGCATTTGTCTGAAAATTTTAAAATATTTCATTCTAAAATCACCTTTTCTTGAAATTTCTTCGATTTTGGTCGGAAAACGCAAGTCGAAATGAAAAAAAAACTATGGAAGTCGGAATTACGAATTCCCTCCCACTCCTGTTCCTCATTGTTACATTGACGTAGAAGACCAGCTTTAAAGTCTATTTAAATATAAAACTGTAGGGTTTCAGTGCCCAGCCATGACAAGAACATTTGGAACACACCGCTCCACTGTTTTGTGAGCAAAAGTAACTTCCAGCACACAGTAAGTAAGTCCAAAAAGAGAAGATAGTAAAAAAAAAGACAAGTCCAACTGTGGTGTAATTAAAAAGGTCTAACCAAACGAAGAAAGGCGAATCCCTTGCCAGACAGATAGCACTCAGCGATGTCTCCATGAGGAGTGAAAAGCTCTTTCAACTCCGCCTCATTGACCTCATTTGGCAGGTTGCCAACAAATAGGCGACACCGCCCAGTAAATTTTTTCTTGGGGATATCATTCATAAGCTCAGTCTCGGTGAAAGCCATGCCAGACAGCTTGTTGCCTGGGTTGTTGTTGCCAAAGCCTGGCCCTCCACCTCTGTTGTTGGATCCGCCATGCCCGCCATTGTTGCGATCATGATTTCTTTCACGATCTCTATGAGACGATCTAAATAGTTGTTAGAGGGTGGGCAGGTATTCAAATTCAAAAAAACATTTGCAGCACATAATAGACTAGTAAAGCTTACTGCAGAATTGAAGGTTTACAGTTTTTAAAAAATTTCATCTTTGTAAAAGCAAAAATTTTAGTTTAAAAAGTTAGATTTGACATGTTGAATTTCTAATGTAAAGTCAAATCAAAGCTCAATCGAAAAAAAATCTTATTATTAACCTTTTTTAGCAGAATAAGAATAAGGGCACAACATATAATTGGATCTTTTCGGTGTTCTATTATAGAACTTCGATATTAGGACAAGAGCATTGTTCAATCCGAGTATTCCAGCACCCACTTTAAAATATTTGATTGATATTTAATTAGGTATATCCAAGCAAAAAATTATCCGACAAGAGAGAATGTAAAGAACGTAAAGTACACATGAGTAAACTTTGCTCAAAAAAACCGATTTTATAATAAAGCCCAAAGCAAAAGAGAAAAAGTAAAGCAAATAATAGATACAGGAAATACGAAAAGTGGTATTTTTAAGACACTTGATGCACCAAATAAAAGGTAAGAATCTCAGAAAAATCACAAAAATTTTGTAGAAGATATATTTTAGAAAACTAGAAATCATTTGAAGTCTGGAGCTCGTTTTCCTGGTCAAATTAAACAAGTTTTTTAATTTCCCGCAAAAATTTGTTTTAAGCATAAAATGCACCTTTTCGAGCGTTTTGTAAGGGCATAACTGAATTTTGCAGCAAATCCTTTTTTCAATCAAATTTTCTTAATTTTTTTAAAGTAATAATACCATCATGTAGCCCTACGATTCTAGTTTCTAATGACTTGTCATTTATTGCACCATCTCTTCAAAAAGTAGAACAAAAAAGTAAAAGTATGAAGCAAATAAAAAAATAATTTGGTTCGTGCCTATACCTTTTTGTTCCACATTTTGCAAATATGTTGCAACAAATGATTTTTTTTTTAATTAGATTCACAGGCTACCTGATGGTGTTATCACATTGGTAAAAAGAGTAGTAAATTCAACGAAACAAGGGAAAACAAACATTTGCTGCAAAATTCCGTTATGCCCGTTTTGAAAGCCGTAAAAGAAGCAGACTTAAGCCGTTTGATTGAAAACTTGAATTCAATGTTTCATTTTTAACTGACATTCCCAAAACCTGTTTTATATACGTTTTTGATACAATTAAATATCTTCACTCAACCTTCTTACTTATCAAGCCATTTTTTTAGAAAAATGGTCGATACGAGCTTTGATAATGCCGACAATGCTACGCAGCTTCGCCTGTTCAAGAAAGTGACCGAAGATAACGATCCAAACGACGCGCCAATGAAAGACTCCAAAGAAGCATCTCAGAAGATCCATGACTCAATTCAAGCGGTTAAAGCGGCGCAGAGGCTGATTAAAATAACTGAGTTCAAGTGAGTCTTATCTAACGCCGCCACCTTTTTTACAGCAACTTCTTAGGAGCTTGCGGACGAAAAATCGCATCACTTTCTACAACTGTGTCTGCCAGGTGATTGCAGTCTTGGTGCCCAAGGAACAGGAGGAGCCGCCTGTGACGTATCTCAGAGTAACCGACGGAACTACCTATGACAGGTTTCTTTACCATTTGTCAGTATTTCACCAATAATTTTTAGTGAGAAGATGAACTATCGAGTTCACCTTGAGTCTGTGGATCTAGCTAACAGCAAAACTGGTATTTTATGGCATTATTCTCCTGCCAAAACACAATGTGTCCGTTTAGACGTTCGACTAAATCAGCTGCTGTGGTCTTCCAGTGTCGACATCTGCTGCTATGATGAGTTCTCAGGAAAAGCCAAAGAATTGAATGTAATTTTTGCGGTTTTTTTGAAAAAAAGTGTTTATGTGAGGCTGCTTTTGTTGGCTTTTGTCAAGTTGCAATGTAGCTCCGCCTCATGCTGTCAGAAATGCCCTAAAATGCAAAATGTCAAACATTTTAAGTCTTTACCTGGATTTATTTTGAAAAAAAAAATATTCAGCAAGGTATACATGATGATATAAGAAGTTTAGCTAAATATTATCCGAATGTTTTGACCCTATGCAGAATTTAGCGACCAAAATTTTCGTAAAGCTTCAAATTCACTTTTTCTCATTCCTACTGAAATAGTTTGAAATGCCATAGTTTTCTGATTGTAATGATATCGGTTTTAGCCAGGGGACATCGTAGGAATCAACAACTTCCGAGTCAAGGTTTCAAACTCCGTGGTAATTAGTCGTTACTACCACCCTTGATCGTAATATATCAACTGTTTGCAGGCGTTCTTCGACTTGAATGGTGTGGGTACAATGCCACCTCACATTGCGCGAAGTAGAGGGCTTGATTTGCTTGTGGAAGGAGACTGGAATCTGCGGGAATTGGTTCGAGTGGTCGGACAGAGCATTGAGGATTCAGATAGTAATGTTTCAAGCAGCGTTGGTTTAGCCGAAAGTCAGGATATGTCGCCGTTGACTGTGCACAATGTAGTCGAACAAATTCTGCGATCGGTCTCGAAGATGAGAGTCCAATGTGATCCGATGTCGGCATTGCTGCGATTCCAAGATCTGAGTGTGAAAATTATGCAGTCTTTCTTTGACAATATTTGCCAGGTTTCGGATTTTTCCTTTCATACTCTTTATAATTACTATTTTGTTTAGGTCATCGGGGTGCTAGTTCCGGACGAAAATGAATTTGGGGTAGTTTATGTGCGCGTTGCTGATGGAACTTTTTGGCAAGGGTTGGTTATCTACCGTTATCTATCTTTTTATCTACCTTTTGCTTTATTCGTGATCTTGATTCTCTTACTTCTTATGCCTAATTTTCGTAAGTTTTTAGTCAGTATGCCATTAAATTTTTTGGTTTTGCTTTGATCTACGACTAGGCTAATACGGTAGTGATTGTAATTTAACCAAACAAAGAAATGGCTATTTGATAACATGATGACAATTAAAATGGTCTGTTTACGATGCAAAAATAATTTGGCGTAGGGAGAGAAAGGTTGTGGATGTGGTTTATAGTTAACGTTTGGGATAACTTACTTTTCAAAAACCTTATAAATAATTTTCAGGGAGACTAAGAAGTTTGAGCTTTCAGATGAAGTCGTTTTGAAAGAGGATGTCAGTAAATTGGACAAGAATATGTATGACTTACTTTGGGAAGCATCCTCAGGTCGCGCTGTTTTCGATATTGGCTTTTATGATGAGCATACTGAAGAAGCGCTTAAGTTGATGGTAAGCCTATTTTATCTGACGCTTTGTGTAAAATCGATTTTTAGCCTGGTGACATTGTGAAGCTGACTAATCTGCGGATTAAAAAGTTTGGCGAATCGGGCGCGATTACAATGAATGGCAAAGGGGAGCGATTTAACCGAGGGATCACTCTGCTTAGTAGGCATGTGTCTGCAGACAGCGCAAGGTTGGTTCATTTTGTGAAAACTTTGGAGATTGTAATGTGGATTTAGTTTTCGATGTGAAGAACCTGACCTGCCTATTCCTGATACATTTCAAGAGCCAGATAGAGTTCGAGAAGAAGAATGTTAAAAATTCAAGCATATAATTTTATTCGTGAATCGGTCGTTTTAATAAAGGCGTTTTGTTCGATGTCATGTTTTTTGCTTGATAGGCACTGTTAATGCGGTGAACTCAGTTCTAGATAACAGGTTCACCGAGTAAGAGGTTCAATAATAATAGACTAAATATATATAGAGAGTCTAATTTTTTAATTAGCGGAATGCTTTAATTTTTGCAGCAATCGATTGTCGAAAATAAAACTAAAATTAATTTAGGCGTATTTTGAGAGGTTAAGGGATTTAGGAGCAGTCTACTACACTGTAGGTGTCACATGAGATAATTTATCTTTTCTCTAATTTCTGGATCTAAAGCCCTCGGAATGTAAGAATTTATTAAGATCTATGAACCGCTTGATAAACTGTAGGTTTGGTAAGGATAATAGTTGAATTAATAATAAGAAATCGGCACATTATAGTCGTCAGCAAGTGATTGTCTTCAATTATTATTTTGATTTTACAGGATGTGCTGGAAGTTTCAGCACTTTTAGATAGACGTGACTGTTCTCTATGTCGAATTCCATAATTCCGTTGAAGCAATTTGACTCAGTTGGAGCTAACAATTTTGTCTAAATTTCGGAACAACCCCCCCAGAAATTTGTCTCGGTCCCCCAAGTTGATTTTTTTTACAAAATTTTTTATTTTGCTTTTTTCTTGAGTTTTATCTGCCTTTTCTTTCAAATTTTACAATTTTTTTTGTTAAAAACAGTAAAAGCTCGAAAAAAGCAAAATAAAAATTTTTGCAAAAAAATCCTTTTCTTTCAAATTTTACAATTTTTTTTGTTAAAAACAGTAAAAGCTCGAAAAAAGCAAAATAAAAATTTTTGCAAAAAAGTCAGCCTGGGGACCAAGGCAAATTTCTGGGGTGGGTGTTCTGAAATTGACTGGGGTGTGTGTTCCAAAACTGCCCCACAATTTTATTAACACGCTTTTCGCTTAGTGAACAACTCTGCATTATGGTACGAAAAATTGCTTTCCAGTTCTGAGCCGATCTGAGTTTACAGAATTTCGTATGTAGACATAATTTTTTTTGCATATTTACAACTGCGCAATGTTTTGAAACACTCTGCACTACTCTATTTTCAAATTTCTATTTTTGAACCTCCACCCACATTAAATTGCTGGAATACTCGGACTGAATGAGACAAAGTAAAAATTAATGTACTAAAGATTTTTCTAAACAAGAAATAAGCACCGAAATTTAGCATAAATCTAGTTTTTGGTTTTTACAGCAAACCTGGATATAAGGATACTCTATATAATGACACCCTTTATAAAGACAGCTGTTCTTTGAGTCTTTTGGACTTGGTTTCTTAGTTTTCTGCCATAGGTTGGCAAAGACCAGACTAGACCAGACCAAGATCACTCCAGACCATACCGCGGCACACCAGACTGGTCTGATACGGTCTAGACTAAATTACAAATATTTATGTTTGAATTAGACAAATTTTGCGGGAATTTAAATTTTATGGTCTGAAAAACCAATAAATTGGTCAGAATCTCAGCCCAGAGTGGACAAAAGCCAGAGTGGACAAAAGCCAGTGGAAATTTGTTTTTTTTGGGGTAAACTTTTTACAAAAAAGCGGTTGCGCACATCAGAATAGTCATCTAATGCACTCAATTTCTCAGAATCTCACCCTGTGCCATCCCAGACCACCTTAAATTATCCCAAAGCACCTTAAACTCTCGTTTGGAGTGTTTGGAATAGTCTAGGGTGAGATTCTGAGTGATTGAGTGCATCAGATGACTATTCTGATGTCCGCAAACGCATTTTCGTAAAAAGCTTACATCCTTTAGTAAACCGCCAAAAAACAAATTTCCAGTGGCTTTTGTCCACTCTGGACTGAGATTCTAACCAATTTATTGATTTTTCAGACCATAAAATTTAAATTCCAAATTTTCCTTAAATTTCAATTTAAACATAAATATTTGTAATTTAGTTTAGACCGTATCAGAACGGTCTGATCCGGTCTGGTCTTTGCCCACCTCTGTTTTCTGCACAATCTGACCTTCATATAAGGACACGACGACAGCGTTTTCTCAACGTGTCCTTATATACAGGTTCGACTGTATTAAGTTTTTTATTTAAAAAGCAGAAAATTCAATTTTCGATTTTTAAAAATATTTTAAAGTATATCAAAACTTCGTACATTTTGTCAGAGTATTGAAAGAGTTTAAGAAAAATATGAGGTTATATCAAGAATATATTCTGGAGCTGTTAGATCCATGTCATTCACAATAATTCTACAAATCTAGCAAAATGACCAACCTCTGATTTCCTTGATTTCCCCGATCGCCTCCTCCACCTCCACTACCACCTCCTCCACGTCCTCGTCCATCGTTTCGGCCATTGTTGCGGTTTCGAGATTTATTGTTGTTGTCTTTGGGCACTCTGTCCATGGGAACTCTGTCAATGTCTCGGGGCTTGATATCTGACATTCTCTTGGCACAAATTTGCTCTAAATAATAAGAAAATTATTGCAAAATAATCATGCGCAAAACTACAGCGAGTCAATGAACAACAGAGAAGGCAAAAATGTCTCTTAAAATCAATCAATTGACTATATTAGATACTGTAGCACACTGGTTCTGTGTAGAACTATGGCAATCTGCCAAACGATAAGATTTGAATTTAGGTTTCTTTGATGTTATATTAAAGTGCTGGAAAAGTGTACACGTTCTACACTCTAACAAGTGTATAGAGGTATAAACTTATAAAAAAGTTAAAACATTTTATCGTGAAGATTTCGGCCGAAATCAGTTTTTCCGGCCGGTTTTCGGCCGCCACCGGCGAAGTGTTTTTAATAAAATTTACTAACTGTTTTTAAAATTTATATTTTCTGTACACCAATTTATAGCCACTATCCTAGGCTTTTATTTGAGCTATAATGGAACCAAAAAGTAGCATACCGTAATTCCTCTAATATAAGACCCCTTTGATTCAAAATCGTGTTCTTGGCATTGTATTTTTGACCCACTTTTTGAAGAATGCTTATGCAAATTACCACCTATTTTGTAGCCAGTGAAATGAGCTACAAAATAGGTGGTAATTTGCATAAGAGCATTCTTCAAAAAGTGGGTCAAAAATACAATGCCAAGAACACGATTTTGAATCAAAGGGGGGTCTTATATTAGAGGATTTACGGTAAATTCAGAGCTGAAAATATGTGATGTCTAAAATGCATAACGTCAAGCCGAAAACCCTATTGAAAAGGTTTGCAGCAGAATCCCGATATAACGGCACCCTCAACCCCCAACCCCCCTCAAGTTCGTTCCCGCCTAGATGTCGACACTTTTTCACCCCAGATTTTGAACTGCTTTTTTTTGTTGTATTTGGTGGGCTAGTCCGAAAAATTGTAAGGATTTCGATTTTGCCGGTTGTTTTTGTGAGTAATTACAGTTTTGCGAATATGTCCTGCGTTTTGGATCGGTTCCCGATATAATTTTTTAAAGGGGTTGGCACTATCAGAATCTTTGCGATTTTCGGAACTCGATTAGAGCTGTATAATTAATCGGGTAATTATGTTTAGGGTAATAACCCGTGCAATTATATGTCATCATTTATGCCAATTGAATCAAAATATCAAGTCACTGGAAGAACAAATCAACTATAGCCAAAATTAGGACTCACTACTGTTAAAGAGGCATGGTCACCTATTTCAAAATCTGTCCCCACCAATTCAAACATTTTCAAACATCCAAATCATTGAACTTCTATACAGATTTTTCAGCATAGTTTCTAACAAAACAAGGCCTAGAATTTAATTTTAGGTATGGATTTGTTAGAAACCAAGTTGAAAAATCTGTACAGAAGTTCAATAATTCGGAAAATTTTTTTGAATTGGCGGGGACAAAATTTGTAACAGGTGAGCATGCCCCTTTAAGTGGTTCAAAATTCAGCAAAGAGTTGTAAATTTTGTGCCAGGGTGATTTAAGAAAAGCAAGAAATTAGCCAGAGAAAAAGTGAATTAAAAAGTAGCTGTTTTACCAGAATATATACTTGTCCTAGTCTGATCTTCAAAATTTTCAGACTTTTCAGACTAAAAAAAATACTTTTGAAAAATGTATTGTTTGCTTAGAGACCAAAATTCGACGAAATCCACCTTAAGGGAAAAACAAAATTGAGCAAAGAGACAAGAGAAAAACAGGAAGAAAAAGACCAGTGGCGTAAACAGAGACAGACATAAATATTGCAAGCTAGAGCGCAAGGAAATGTATGTTAGGCTTGGATGTGTCTCTCTCTATATACACACCCTCTCTGCACCCAACCATTTCATTGCTTTTCTGCTAAAAAGCCAAGCAAATAACTGAGGCTACAATTGCTAATCTGTGGCCCATGGTTAGAGACAACACAGCTGTTTACCTATTTTCGGCCTAGGGCACCAAAGGATATTCGGCTCGTACTATTTTGCCATTTTAGCCTTTGGATTTCCAAAGCGGAAATTTTGAAATATTTGTTTCTTTTAAATAACATTTGAACTTTTTAAAATAATATTTGAACTTTTTTAACATAATTGTTAAAAACCGAATTTAAAAACTTTAAAAAAACTCCGCGTTTAGGGAGCACGAGCGGGTTGAATTGCCTCCCTTTAAAAAAATACTCGTTTTGTTAAGAAAATTAAGGGAATAATTTTGTCTTGTTTTTTCTGTTTTCTTAAATTTTGTTTTTTCTTAAAATGCCTCTTTTTAGATAATTTTGTCTTCTTTTCTGGAATTCGAGTTTATCACATAGGGAAGTACCTTTATTCAAAACTTTTTTATTTGAAAAAATTGAAAAACTTTTTTTGTTAAAGGACCATGAAACTTGATAAGCACAGCCATTCGCGAAATTCAAATTCGCGCGGTACCAGCCTACTTTGGTCAATAATATTTTTTAATTATTATTTTTTGTGAATTTTAAATTTTAATTTTATGTGCTAGTCAAAATAGAATGGGATTTCTGCTATAGAGAGTTGTAGAGCAACGGAAGTTGCTCTACAACTCTATGCTCAAGCAAAGTTGGGCTCGACTAGTGAACTCAGTCCACTGGACTGTTCAAAATTTTGACTTTTGGGGGTACCAGGATACCCCTTTTAGGATATTCTACCTGGTTTTTATCACTGGGACTGTGCTAAAAGAGTCTCTTTATGCATCAGGGGCATAGTGCTCCATTTTTTTAAAATTTGAACGGCGTCCCGTCCGAGATTTGAAATTTTCGCCGGCCGGATTGTTGCCTGGCCGTCCGCCGTCCCGTCCAGAATTCCAAATTTTCGGCCGGCGAAAACAGCGCCGTCCTGGATGGGACGGGGACGGGACGGGCCCGGCCGGACGGCTGGACCACTATGATCAGGGGTGCACCGGAAGTTCCGATTTCCGATTCCGATTTCCGAAAAAATGAACCGAATTTCGGAAATTTTGGAACAACACAGGCTTTTTTGATTTGAATTCTAAAGATTCTTCTTGGCTGCTATTAGGGAGGAAGGACAACTCCTTACAAAACCCAACTCCTTACCCCAACTCTTACATTTTTTGAATCTGTTATTCGATACTTTTGTTCCGATCCAGTTTCTTTTTTATTTATTGAGAGTGGCGTTGAAGGCGTTGAAATGCGTTGAGTGCGTACCACGAATTAATCCGAAAATTCTGTAGATTTGACTTGACCCATCTGGAGCCATCTTGACCCATAAAAGCTGGGTGAGCCCTTGGCCCGGACATGTCAACTCCCGGGCTTTTTTTTAAGCAGCGTTTAGCCGTTAGGCTTAGGCCCATATCATTCAAGATATGATATCATGGCCGATATCATTACTCAAAAATAGTATTTGGAGCAAGACTGTAAGGAGTGTATAAAATGTAAGGAGTTGGGATAAGGAGTTGGGTTTTGTAGGGAGCTAGGGCAAGGAGTTGGGCTTGTAAGGAGTTGACCCTCATCCGCTATTAGTCACTCAATTTTTCTTTTTGTATTATTTGAAGATGCTACATCATAACCTCACTGCTTATAATTTCGAATATGTTTGATGATTGAATTGTTGTGAATTCGATTGAAATAAAGTATTTCGTTTCTGTTCCGATTTCCGTTTCCGATTTCCGAAATTTTTGGAGTTCCGATTCCGATTTCCGTTCCCTGTTATGCATATATTATCAAGCGTGTCGCTCGGATTCATCTCGCAGGTATGTGTGCGCGCGCATCTCTAACCTTCCAAGCCCCCTACGCCCCCTCCGGGGATTTTTTTCGGTTCTGTGGTTTTTTAGCGAGATCTTTTAATTTTTTCAAAAGAGCAGATATGCCCTGATCTAATAATACTAAAAATTAATTTTTTTAATCAATTTTTTTAAAACTGCGTATTTTGGTATTTTTGTATTTCGATATTTTTTAAAAGTCGGCAATTTTAGTAATAAAAATCTACTTTCTTTGCCATGTAACAAATAATTTTCAAAAACCATTTACCGTATTTCCTGTAATTAACGCCCCTTGCAATTAACGCTCCCCTTCTAATTAACGGCCAACACAGAATTCAAACTTCAAGTCATTACTGCTGCTGAAGGGAGTTCAATCCATGGAGCAAGCAACACGTACCGAGTTGACAGAAAACGAATTCGCGAGTGGGTTGAAAACGAGAAGAACCTTCAGAATCTCATGTAAGTGACATAACATTGAAAGTTTATCGTTTAGTCAGGGGGGCCGAGGCTGGTTAGAGAATTTTTCGCACCGTCACAATTTGCGCCTTCGAGTTCCTACGACTGTGTGCCAGAAACCTCCTGAAGACTATGCGCAGAACTTGGGGTCACTTTGTGGTTTACCTGTCATGCCACAGCAAGAAGAACAAGTTAGGGTTCTCTTTTTGCATACCTATATTAGTAGTTGATAAAAATATTTCCAGTTATCCCAACACTATTGCAGCGGATGAAACTGCAGTGTGGCTTGATCCTAGCGCTGGCAAGTGTGTAGATGAGTGCAGAGCAAAAGAGGGAAGACTTGAATCCTCAACAAGAAGCTTCCTGTTTTTACTTTAACAAATGAAGGTATCGGTTCGAACAACTTCAGCAACCAACAACGTCTATGCTAACCAATGAGTAACCCGGCTGATAATTTTTGTTAAATAGCATGTTACTAGATTGATGGAAATAAAGTACTTCTGGAGCTAAATCGAAAATCGTAAATATGAAGTTTCGGTACTCCCTGAGTTCTGAGCAGAGGCGTAGCCAGGAATTTCTGACGGGGGGGGGCAGCAATTTTTTGAGAGTCATTTTACCTACACCGTTTTTCATTTTTGGCTGACGGGGGGGGCAGCTGCCCGGCTTGCCCCCTGGCTACGCCTATGGTTCTGAGCTTGATCTATCTCCCTTGGAGTCAATTGAATAATTAACGCCCGCCCCCCTGCAATTAACGCCACCCCCCTAGAGGTCGATCGGAAAATAAACACCCCTGGTCGTTAATTACAGGAAATACGGTATTTATTGTTTGTAAAAAACTAATTTTTCAGCCATTCTAAAATATTGCTTTTTAGATGTGCAAAAATAAAATTCTACTTCGCTATTTTTCCTATGAATTATGTGTGATTAAGTAGCCATCAAAATATATTCTCTTCCTCTCAGTCACCTACAAATAATAGACCAGAAAGCAGTGTAACCAGAAGCAACAGCCATGGTTTTGACCACCGTGCTGTCGATGATGCGCTATGTTTCCGACATAGATGATCGCGACTTTGTAGATCGTTTGCACAGCTACTTCACAACTAATCTATTGATTGGGCTATCGGTACTGGTCAGCTTCAAGGTATTTTTTGAAATCTTTGAATCACTTTTTTTCTTCCTTATACCCAGGGTACGCAACTCAAAATTAAAAAAAAAGTACATTTGGTCATTTTTCGTCAAAAATGCCATTTTATACAGTGCTTATTGCTATTTCGAAGCGAAAAAAAAAATTTTGACTAAGATTTCAAAAATAAAAAAGATTCGGGATCCCGAAAAAGTACAGTTACGTTGCCTGCTTATGCCTTATAGGCCAATTCATTAATACTTTTCTCTTTCGGTAATAATTTTTTCACAAATCGAAAATCTTTGTTGACAAAGCGAATTAATCCGCAATGGAATTTTCCCGTACATAATTTCAAAAACGCGATTTTCGTTTCGTAGATCACCCTGTATACAATTTCTCTCAGTTTTGATTTGAGAATAAGCGGAGGGACCGAGGCAAATTTTTAGTGAGAAGTCCCCTTTTTATTATTGCCGAAATTAGGTGGAGGGCGCCGGTTAGGCTATCACCCGCCAAGACGTGCTCAAACACCTATCAAAGCCCGTTAAAATTGCAAAAAGTAGAAGGGCTCTACTCAGGGTGGCCATAATGCCCTCTTTAGAGGGCAAATGCCCTCTTTTTGAAATTTTCACCCCCTTTTCATTTGACAAAAAAGGGCAGATAATTGAAAAATCGAGTAAAAATTCTACATGAACGGAATGCTTTACTTGTTGTGTTTAAAATTCTGAAAGTGTCGTTTTGGTGCAATTTTTTGCATGTTGAACTAGTTTAAGTGTTGCGTAGTAGAAATATTCATGATGCCCTTTTTTTCAAAAGTTTTACTTGTAAATGCCCTTTTTTGTGATCGCATACCCTCTTTTCCACAAAATGATATGGTCACCCTGGGTCCACTAGGTTTGAATTTTTTTTTGAAAAAATCAACATGGACGATGAATTCAATGTGTGTGACTAGAAATGTCAAAGCTCAGTCCCAAAAGAAATAAGTGCTCTTTTCTATCTTATGCAAACCTATAAGCGAATGATAGGACAATATGCGTTAGGACGGGGATCAAACGTGTGTGCTAAAGTTTCAGAAACTCCGAAAACTTCTACTTTTTAACAATCGAAAAATCATTTAAAAATTAAAAATAAATGAATTTAATCATTATGTTCAGCATCCAAAGAAAATTAAAAAAAAAGAGGTGGTGTGGATAAAGGAGAATATGTGTATACCGTATTTCCTCTAATAGAGCCCCCGGGGGCTTTATTTTTTGGATGCCCGAAAATCGGAAAATTTGGAATTCGATCTCGAGATTTTTGAGTGCTCAACTAAAATCTAAAAAGCGGAATCCGTAGAGCTCGTGGGGGTTAAGAAAACGCGTAAAACAGCTTTGCAAAAAATTGACTCTGGGCTGAGATATAGGTCCTCAAAGTTAGGGGGGGGGGCTCTATTAGAGGGGGCTCTATTAGAGGAAATACGGTATATATAAAGAGAAAATACCGTAAAAACTGTAATAGAAACCCCGGGGTTACTATTTTTCAACCTCCTAAAAATCTTGAAATTGTCAATCAAAAATGGCCTTAACTCTGAAATCCTATCCAAAAATAGGGGGGCGGTGGTGTTACTATTAGAGAGCGGGTTTCTATTAGAGTTTTTACGGTATATAAAAAAATGGGTTTCTTGTGACCTTCTTCTGATCCGAAAGTGCCTTCTTTTTGGCTCAAAACTGCCTCCTTTTTTCTTTTATTCAAAGAGGAAAATATATAAACAATTTTTTTAAAGTGATAACACCATCAGGTAGCCGTGCGATTCTTATTCCTAACAAGGTATTATTTGTTGCAACATCTTTGCAAAAATGTAGCACAAAAAGTTAAAAGTATGAACCAAATTATCTTGCTGATTTACTTCATACTTTCACCTTCTATGGTATATTATGCAAGGCATGGCAAGACTTGAGCAATAAGATTTGAGACCACATGATTTTATAATGCAATTTGAGAAACTGTGAGATTTGAACTGCGGGAAATGCGCCCGAATATTCACACCGCATCCTTAAGTACTGCAAGATTTGCGCCTCACGGTATGCAAGCCAATGTATGCGACGCAAAAATTGCGCTTCATAATTGATTTCATTGATTTTGAAGGCTTTTGACAGTTATTTTTTCACAGTTTCATCCCAAAAATTGCAAAGATTCCGATTTTGTGAATCGCTTTTGAAAAAACCCTGCAAACTTGCCCATTAAATATCTCGCGTCACAAATCTTTCAGTTCAAATGTCACAGTCTCTTGTTTAACAGTAGTTAATCTTACGGCAAAATTTTTGCGGTGCATATTTTGGCGTCCAAATCATCAAGTGCAGATCTCGCAGCAGACAAGGACGCAGCGCAAATCTTATTGCTCAAGTCTTGCCACGCCTTTTGCTAAGATCTTGCAACAAATAAGGCTAGGAAAAATTTGTCAAAACGAAAATTGTCAAAGATTTTGCCTTGGTCCCCCTTGTATGAGAAAAACAAAAATGTAAAAATAGACCCTACTTGGATAAAAATAATAAAATGAAAAAACATGCATACCAGAGTTTATTTATGCGGTAGACCACAGTATTCAAAACTATGTTCAACATCTTCCTTTTTACACAAAAGTGGCCTCTTTTTGGTCCCTTTCCGCCCCAATACAACCCTAAATCCCTTCAAAAATGATCAAAATGGTAGTTTTAGGTGGCACAAAAACTCAAAATATTTTATTGACCAGAACTTAAAAATAATGTCTTTTTGAGCTCCTGCTTCCGTAGTAATAATCAAAAATCCGCGGATAAATATCCTCATCCGCAGATTTTATCCTCGGCCTGAAGTTAACGTGCTCCGACAGTTATGTTACAAAGGCCTAGCCATACTGTCATGGGGATGGAGCACGAAGGCACATAGAAAGTGACACTTCAACCACACACAGCTTGACAAAGTCCAGAGTTTTCTCAAAATGTACGTGTTTGGCTACGTCATGGATTCGATGTTACATTAGCTGGTTACTTTGTCAGGTAGTTTGCAGTCACAGTGTAAATTGTTCACGAAAGCAAAACCTGCCTGATTGTAAAACCTGAAACACAAGTAATTACTATTGTCCTTGAGTTATAAAGCTGTACAAGTAAAGAAAGCTTAGAGCCCACGAGCATTTCCCTGTCCAACTAGCTGATTCATGTCCTTTGCTATCTTGCTGGTTTAGCTGAAGATTCTTTCCAACTTGAACATTGAAATTTGCCTAAAAATAAATACCGTGTTTCCTCTAATTAACGCACCCCTGATTCAAAATCGTGTTTTTGGCATTGCGTTTTGACCCACTTTTTGATCACTTCTCTCAGGCAAGTTACCGCCCATTTTGTAGCCAGAAAGATGAGCTATTAAATGGTTGGTAACTTGCCTGAGAGAAGTGATCAAAAAGTGGGTCAAAAACACAATGCCAAAAACACGATTTTGAATCGGGGGTGCGTTAATTAGAGGAAATACGGTATGTGTGAATGTGATTACTCATTAAAATGTGTGAAAACAGGAAGGAAGTGAAAATCCCACTCTCCAGTTTAATTCTAATAGTTTTTATTAGCATTCTTTTTTGATCTAACAGCTTGAATACTGCTGATTGTGTCAATGATTAGTGTATGGAGGGTCTGAAAGTCTTAATTCTGTATAAAATATGGGTCAGATGTAGTAAAAATCAGCAAAACATAGGCGATTGATGGCGAAACTTGAATCACGGCAAAATACGGCAAAATGAATTAAAAAACGGCAAGATTTTACTCGAAAAATTTTGCCGTTTTCTTGTCGTTTTTCCGTTTTTGCGTTCCATGTGCCAGGTCGAAAAATGAAAAAAGCGGCATTGACGTATTAATTGGCATTTAATTTTTTAGCAATTTGGTGGCAAGCCAGTGGAGTGTCTAACGCCCGATATTTTTTCCGGAGCCTGGGAAGAGGTTAAATTTTCTAATTAACTTTTCTCAAAGCTATGTCCTCTTTTCAGTATGCTGAAAACTTTTGCTGGGCACAGGTGTGTATCTTTATATTTTTTTGTTATTTTGAAGCCTTATCCTCTTTCACAATGACGGTAAATCCTCAATCTTCAATCTCGACCCTCAATAATCAACTTTACCGTAATCTAATATTTTTCTAGGACACTTACTTTGTTGCTCCTCAAAGTTTGGTAGATGGAATGCCGGGTGCAGAGCGAGCTCAGCGCAAAATCAGCTACTACCAATGGGTTAGCTACTACCTATCGATTTCACAGAATTTATGGCTTAAACTTTACTTTAGGTGCCCTTTTTTCTGCTTATTGAAGCCGCTTGTTTCCGACTACCTAGCTTGTTGTGGAAGTGTCTGGCAGGGCATTCAGGTAAGGAAAATTTAGATCACTATAAATTCTATAAACGTTTGATCACATAAAGTTTTGGCTATTTAAAAATGGGCATACCGTGTTTCCTAACGCGCCGGCGCGTTTATTTTTTGGATCCTCAAAAATCGGAGGTCGATCTCGACCTCCGATTAAATTATATTTTTGGGCCAAAATTTAAAATCTAAAAAGCAGAATCAGTAGAGCTCGCGGGAGTTAAGAAAACCCAGAAAAAAAACGGATCGAAAAAAATTTGTGCTCCGAGATACAAACCCTCAAAGTCAAGGGGGACGTTAATTCAGGGCTCCCAAGTTTTTTTTTTCAAAAATAAGTACATTTTCGAAAAAAATAAGATTTTTGGCCCAAAAATAAGTACATTTTGAAATTTTGCTTTTTCGTAACTTTATTAGGTACTTGTTTAGTTAGGCCCCCAAATCACCAACAATAAATTGTAAACATCAAATTTTTTTATTCGCAAACATATAACAACGCAATTTGCGAAGCCACAAATGATACATAATGTCTTCTCCTTTAAATTTTCTACGCCAGACGAAATCAGACACGTAGCTCGAAAAGACAGATCGATGTGTTCCATATTCATGCTTATGTCGACGCTTGAATTTCTGCCATGTAGATTCTTTTCATGTAGTAGTTCATGTAGTAATTAATACAGAATGACTGTCTGAATAAGAATGCGGTAGTGCAGTGTGTGGAGAAAACACAAAAAAATCCGTTTGAGACACAATAGATTTTGAAAAATGGGGGGGGGGCCTAAACTAAACAAGTACCCTTTATTAGATAACTTATCCTTAAATATCACCATTTGTCATCAAATTCTTTATTCAATCAGAAAAAACCAAGAATAACAACCAATGAATTAGCAACAAACAGTTAAAAGTACTTTTCCCAACTTCTAATCTTGGTTAACAGAACATTGCTTTTCAAAAGATAACTACACATTTGCGGGCGAGAGAAATCGAAATTAACTTTAGTCTGGACCACACTTTTCACTGTATTGACGTGAAGCGAATTTCTTCTCGTTCTAAGATATTTTGTGCCGAGATGCTGCAAATTTTTCGAAAATAAGTACAAATGAGTACATTCGTCGAAAATAAGTACATTTCTTATAAATAAGTACATCTTAAATAAATAAGATTTGGGGTCCTCAAATAAGTACATTTCTTATAAATAAGTACATCTTAAATAAATAAGATTTGGGGTCCTCAAATAAGTACATTTCTTATAAATAAGTATACTTGGGAGCCCTGCGTTAATTAGAGGAAATACGCTACTTCTTAAAACACCTTACACATTTAAAGGCTCTCATAAATATGATGTTTTATCCACTGCTAATGGATTTTTTAATATTTTTAAATTCTGAATGAAATAAAGGGACCTAACTCGGTTTAGGGGGCCACCACTTTTCTGCCACCAGTTTTATATAATCATGATTTTTATAATTGTTAATAAAAATTATCGAAGTTACTATAATAATTATCATAATCAGCAGATAAAAATTTTAAAAAACATATATAGTAAAAAATCGGTGGCCCTCCCAAACCGAATAAGGTCCAAATAAAGACATAAAAATTTCAAAATAAGTACAAATTGAAACTCTGCCTAAAAACCATTTATTTGCCGCTAACTAAGGTAGTTGTTCAGATAAGTCCATATCTTTTATTTATCGAAAAGATTCAAGTTGGTTCAGTTCATTCAACTCAAGAGGGACCAACTTGAAATATAGACTGAACGCAATAATTAGGGTTGGCCGATTCACCGGCAAAATCAAATTCGGCGAATTTGTTGACAGAACCACTCGAATGATCGTTTTACAAAATGTATGCAAATTGTCCGGTGCATTTGCCGGCGAAACCAAAAATTGGTCGGCTCTTACCCTCTACCGCTTAACTTCTGATTCAAAGGTCTGATTTATGTGTGTTGCAGGCCGAGAAGCAAAAAAATCAGCTCTAAAATCTTACAAAAAATTGATCAAACCATATGCATATTTTTAGCGCAATGTAAAAATCCATTCAGGCATCAAAATTCGGGAGATAGTAAAGCTGAGCACTGACCCTAACAACATAAAACCAGATATCAAAAGGGCCAACATCAAGTCGCTGACTGTGCACTTACAGGTATTTCAATATAGTTTCCGAAAAATTGCAACTAGAGTGGGTGTTGCAGGGAGCGTTGAGGTTTCACAGACGCCTTCACCGTAGACAAATTCGTCCACACACCATGTTGCGTGTGTTCAACCTGCCTTACTCAGCTTGCTTTGTTAGCTGCATGTATTTGCTCACTAAATTTGCCTACCTATGCAATGTCTTTTTCCAACTGTGCCTTTTGAATAGGTAAGACTGATTTATATGATTCAATTTGATAGATGTACTCAATCCATAGTTGAACCACGAAAAAGTTCAATCTTACTAACATACGTCCGTAAATGTTTATTACTCGGATGTGTCCAACTCAGTAGCTTGTTGTGGGCATCGCATAAAATACGCTATTCTAAGAGATAGAATGCCATGATGAGAGTGCAGGGTGAAACCATGACAGATATCAGTGTCACAAGATAGCCGGAAATGTCGTATTTTTTAAGTTATATTTTTACTCCGAACTGTTCAACCCAGCACACCAAAAATTTTAAAAGCGCTCTTAATCCTCCCTAAACCAGCCAAAAACGGACATATTTTTAGGGATATATAAACACGCTCTCTCATTATGAAAAAGGAATGTACCAGTGATTAATTTGGAATAAGGTGTGCTGTAAAAATTATTGGCGCGAAACAAAGGAGCGACTTTTAAAGAAAGCTTATGTTAAATATGTTAAAGCAAATGTCAAAACACATTCAGACACACATTTTATTCGATCGTCAGCAACAATAGCAAGAAAACAATGAGAATGTCATGAGGATCTGTTGAGCTTCTTCACTTGAGTCCTAGATAGCCGGAGATGGTTAGAGATGCGCGCACTCACTCACCTCACACATGATTCCGCGCAAAAAAGATCAAAAATGCATTTAGAAAGTCTTTTTGCTCAGCTCCAGAAAGAAAAATCTGATAAATCACCCTAAAATGACTCTAACATACCTTAAAACGACCCTCTATCACCCTCTATCAGTAGCTTATTTGGTAGCCCTAAACCTCAACTATATGATGTGGGAAGCTACATAAGCAACTGGAAAATAAAAAAAAACACACCAACTGGATAGCTTTGGGGAAAATATAAAAAAGCTAGGATTCTGTTTCGGAGATTCTTAGTGAGTAGTCTTAGTTTTAGCATCCGCAAACAGAATCCTCATTGTAAATGAGCCTTTACTCGTGCGTTTTGACTAGGGTTGTGGAATTGACCGGTTAATAGACCGAAATTTTGTCTATTTTACGCGCGATTGCCAACTCAAAAAACATTATGAGACAAGATAAAAAATCAAAATAAATGGATTAGATGGGTTTTCGGAGCGTATGAGTTTGGTCCTTTTTGTGCCATCTCGCCCTATCGATTTTTTTAGGTCTGTGTTTTAGTTCAAGGAACAAATTTGAGCTTGTCCTAACTTGCGCTGGCCTTATCCCGCGCTTAAGTTAGAAAAAAAGAAAATGTAATGGGGTTTAAAAATGGAAATAAAAAGCGACGGACTGTAACATAAATTAGATTCATTATGGGACCAAAGCGAAAAACGGTCCTCCTCTAGTATGAGGTCCCGAATTTTCAGCAATAACTTATCCTCAAACCAACTGTTTTTCTACGTTTGACTTGATGCATTTTGTGGACCAAAAAACAAAAGAAATCAGGCAAGCGCAAGTAAGTCAGTAATCGATGTCGAAAATTAGAAAAAAATCCTGATAAATCAGAAACCATGATCGGGCCAGAACCACCCCGTGTAACGCTCTGGTATGCCCATTTAAGAATGAATAAGTCACCATGGAAAAAATAAACCATAAAATTAGAAGAGTGCGGTAACAGCACAAATATCTACCACTTGTATTTCCACCAATTGCAATAACAGTAACAGGGTGAACTATACGCGACTATTTTACCACTTTTTGCGACCTCCAAATTCTTTACCACTTCTTTTCTCATCCTTCTTCATCTGCATTTTGTGCGGTGGCGCGATCTGCATTTTCTCCTTTTCAGCCACATCATCAAGCGCAGAGGGAAAGGCATATGGCGTGGAGGGAAAACTAGAAAAATAATATAAATGATAAAAAAACACTGCTAGGTTTCGTCCTATATATTGAATTTCAAATAATACTTGATAGAGGAGACGCTCTTGTAACCACCACAGGAAGTGCGGATCATACGAGGCATCGGCTGCATCGAAGCAACAGTATTTATGGTCGCGCCCTAAAATAAGTCTAAACTGTTAGAGTTACAACAAAAAAGCATGGACTAACTCACCCTAACGTAAAAACCACTCTTGTCCCCAGCCCACGGAGAAGTAACCTGAAAGTGAAATTAAATGTTAGTCCGATTAAAAAGACTGAAGAACTCGAAACACTTGCTCTAGCCTTCTTGACTCCTGTGGCATTTCGGATCTGCTGGAAGAGTCGTTCTCGGAATTCCTTCACATCGCTTTTTTCACGGACGAGCTGTTCTTCCCAGTCTTGAATGCGAATTTGTCGGCTTTCCAGATCATCCAGGGCAATTAGATAAGCATCAGCTACCTTCTTCTCTTCCAGTGGCAAGTCGTGGACAGCTCGAATCATATCATCGAGCTAAAATAAGGAATTAGAATTACATTAAGGACATCCTGATCGAGTTTGATTTTCGGTCCATTACCTTCATTTCTACTATTTCCAGTTTTGGTTTGATGAATTGGATCAAAATTGTTGATATTTTGGAGTTAGTAGTCAGGTGAGTCTTGCAAAAATCCAAGTTTCCGAATTGAAAAATATCCACGTAAATTTCAGTAGGTAAAAACATTGGCAAGTCTTCTTTTGCAGAATTTAGAATGAAAAATCGATTTATATAGAATTTAGTTGGGAGAAATAGACAGAAATGAAAGGAGATTGTTCCCCAGCACAATGATGTCGCTCAGATCTGCCAATCAGATATTCCATCCACCCATCAATCCATGGTCTATATACTTATTAAGAGTATGGGCTGCATAAAAACAAACCTCAGTGTCACGATAAACCCCTTTTGATGACTTGGACGTTGATGGACCTGACATTTCTCCTAAAATCAACGAAAGTTACAAAAGAAATAGCATTCAGGAAAGTAGCTTACGATTGAACGCTAATAATGGCTTTCTCAAAACAGCTTCGAAATAACGTTTCTGGCACCTGAAAATTTTTCGTGATATAATGGAATAATAGTTTTAAAGACAAATCAACAAAGATCAACTAGACAACAAGGAAATTGCTAACAGTCTGCAAATAGCAGGCTTGTCACAAAACAATTGCAGTCAACACAACCCAACTACATAAATAACATTTCGCCTCCCACGACTTTTCGGCACCCGTTCAGAAATAAATCACTCGGAATAAAAGATGCGAAAAATGTTTTCAACTCAAGGTTTTTTGATTCGCAAACAGCGAATTGGACATCTCTGCCTACTAATACTCTTATCATAAACAACGGCCGGCGAAATTTTTTTTCAAAAGACGGCCGGTGAACGGCCAGTTGTAAAAAGCTGAGGACGGGACGGTGGCGAGTGTAAAAGTACAGCGTGTCGCCAGAAATTCCCCCGATGAAAGTTATTGATTTTTTTTATTCTGACACGATTTTGAAATTCTGTTTTCACAGATAGTCTCAGAATGTTACAGCATACAGCAAGACTTAGGCAAAAATGACAAAAAAAAATTTTCGTGAATTTAGCAGAATAATGAATGCTGTAGCATTCTGAGACTATCTGTGAAAACAGAATTTCAAAATCGTGTCAGAACAAGAAAAAATTCAATAACTTTCATTGGGGGAATTTTTTCGGGGACACCCTGTAGTAGTATACAACTAGAAGGCGCCGCTGCGCCGTTGGCGCATCAACCCCTTAGATAATTTTTTGCCTGTGTTCGAGTTCTATTCTTCTCGGCGGTCCGACACCAAAAATGAGAACCCCAATTTTTTTTCTACAAAATGATTTTGAATAAAGATCTCAATAAGTTGAAAAAGCTAGACTGCATGACTGAAAAAGAGCTGATCGCATGAAAAATATATGAAAACGTTTCGTCCGCAAAGTAAATGCGCCAATTGAAATAAATTCAAATGACAAAAATTTCAAGAAAAATTCAAATTTTTTGACTAAAAACTTTTTTTTCACCAGACCAACCGCAACTTATTTTAGAAAGCGCCTATGCGGCAGATGCCGCATTGTCCCAGCTTCTGTATGTATATAGTACGACTCAACGTACATGGTTCACCCTCGCTGGTTCTTTGGGATCCCTGCTGGTGGTTCAGTAGCACGCTAGAAGTCGCGGCTGCGCCGATGGCGCATCACACCTCTAAATTTTTTAACTAATATTTTCAAGCTCTTTTTGTGGTAAAATGCTTTCACACATAAATCGCCTTTTTCTTCGCAAATTACAAAGGTGGCAAAAGTCGTATCTTTCTGAACCTTACGATTTTTTGCTAGTATTAATCAAAAAAGAAAATTAGAGAAATCTAGAAAAACAGATTTTAATCATAACAACAATTGACAAATGGCAGAAGAATGCTCAGGGGTTTCTGCAACGTTTGTATTATTTTCTTTCTCGGATCTGTATTCTTGTCATCAACGCTTGAAATAATCAAATTGCGTTTTTTGAGAAGGCGCTCCAAATAAGCATCTTCCTTTTCCACCAGTTTCTGTTTGCGTTTTTTGCGAGCGTTTTCCGAAAGATCTGCGTTAACGTAAACACTTCCGCTGTAAATAATGACTTTTATAGTCCTCATGTCTGAAAAAAATATTTACATTTTGTTCCGTGTTTTCTGAACATCATCCAGAAGCTTGTCACGAATAGAAGAGCGCAAGAAGGTAACGGTAACTTGTGGATGATTCCGCCAAATATAGATTTCCGCAATTTCCGGCGGTCCGACACCGGTTTGGTCGGCTAAAAATTTGTAGACACTCTGCTTGAAAGCCTTATAGTCGTCGCGGTTGCCTGAAAAAGATGTCAAGACAAAAAAAGAAAGAAAAACAACCTTTAAAGGGTGTCAAAATCACACTTCTGCGCTTCTTGCTATCTTCTTCGCGATCTTTGAACAATTCCACCTTTTCCATACGACTATTGAGATCTTTCAGGTGCTCCAGCTGTTGTTTTTGCTCCTTAGCGAAGTTAATTTAGGCGAAGTTTTCAGAAGCGCTTGATAGCTCGCTCAGAATATAGCTTGAAGTTGCAGGTCGAATTCGGAAGTATGATATTATTTTTTGTGCTTCTTTGATGGTTTCTGGGTCAAAATTACTTTTCTAATACATAAAATGACTTTTTGGAAAATTCACAGAGCTACGGGACCTTACCCTCTTAGCTCCATTTTAGGCGCCCTGTAAGAGCCAAGCCATATGATCATAGTGACAGCGATAAGCGAAAATCGGACGGCGTCTTAGAGTTTTTCGCCGGCCGTCTGACCGGCCGTCCTCATTTTTTTGCGTTTGGCCGGCCGTCCTTTGAAAAAAATGTTCGCCGGCCTTCGGCCGCCGTCCAATATTTCGCCGTCTTCTGAAATTCAGCACCGGCCGTCCATTGGCCGTCCAAAGTCCATTTTTTCGCCGACCTTCAGCCAGCTATCTTTGTTGCAAAACAGATGCACTTTAATTAGTAATCAATGGTTACACATTTATTGTTAAAGTCCCGATTTCAGTATATAACCGCGGATTCAGATCATTTCTTTAAGCACAATTCCTCCCTTCAAAGCGTTGACCATGTTTGACGCTCCATCTGTTGTAAAGGCACGTATTAATGCAGTATTTAGTCCATGATTGAGAAGAGTTTTTGTAATAACCTATAAAGTGATGTCCTTATGTCTTTTATCAAAAACCTATTTTATAACCTCTTTGATATTCACTCCTGTATGACGATCTTCTAACTCAACAATGTCCAGTCCAGCAACTTCGAAACCACTGTCGTGCCAGAAATGGACCATTATGCCAATAAAAAACCTCCGCATACCTGGTGCCGTCGCTATATCAGTTGAGATTGCAAACCTTTTACCTGACTTTTTTTACAAGGCGGGCGTAGAATTTCTCGCTCTGTTGGGCATCTTCATAGCCGTAGATGACACTATGGATTTCTTAGATGGAGACCTGAAAGAAAAAGCGACAAGCCGTGCGAGAGTATCTTTGTGAATTGGTTGCCAACAAAGGGCCTGTTTTCTAAGCTCTATTACAAGATTTCAATTCTGAGTGTCTTAATTTACTCATACTTACCATTTTTACAGTAAAACTTTTTCCTTGTTCAATAAAAAAAATTACATCACAAAATAGATCTTTTTAAAATCTAATATGACTATAGCGCTGCTTTCCGTCGTTTGAAACGCTCAATTTTTAGGTCCGGGCCACTTTTATTTTCAAAGTTGAGTCCTCTGATAGGAAATCGGGCAGAGGCTCGCGATTGCGCCAATAAAAAATTGAGGTCGGTTCTGTGAAAAAATTTTCAGTCAAAACTCGAAATTCGAAAAATGGTCTAAATTTTTTTCACTTCTAAAGGCCATTCGACCAACTTTTTGATTGTGGTTCTGGAATGTTTTCTGAAGGTACAACTAGAACTCCTAAGCTTCAAAACGAGCATAAACTTGCCTTAGACAATGGCCATTTAAAATTTTTATGTTGCGACAAGATCCATACTCAGGATTTTTCGGAGATGGTCAGGTTTAAAAACCATTTTTGGTCCACTTTTTGCACACTTTAATTTCAAAGTTTGTGTCTCTCGAATAGTGAATCGTGTGCGAGCTATCGAATGCGCACAAAACAAGTTGCGGTTGGTCTGGTGAAAAAAGTTTTAGTCAAAAATTCTAAAATACATGGAAAGAAGTCGAATAAAATAACATACATTGATTGAATTAGCGATAACTTTCACCTCAGAGGGTTTTCGACCACCACAGCCTTTGATCTGGGCGAACCGACACCACCAGAATCAGTGACTGTGGATACTGACCTACATGATTTTAAATTTGAACCGCCAACCAACCGCAACTTGTTTGTGCGCATTCGATAGCTCACTTACGATTCACTATTCGAGGACACAAACTTTGAAATTAAAGTGTGCAAAAGTGGACCAAAATGGGTTTTAAACCCGACCATCTCGAAAAATCCTGAGTATGGATCTTGTCGCAACATAAAAAAATTTTAAATGGCCATTGTCTAAGGCAAGATTTATGCTCGTTTGAAGCTTAGGAGTTCTAGTTGTACCTTTCAGAAAAACATTCCAGAACCACAATCAAAGTTGGTCGAATGGCCTTTAAAGTGAAAAAAAAATTTAGACCATTTTCGGAATTTCGAGTTTTTGACTGAAAATTTTTTTTTCACCAGACCGACCCCAATTTTTTATTGGCGCAATCGCGAGCCTCTGCCCGATTTCCTATCAGAGGACTCTGGGGTGGTTCTTCCGAAATTTAGACAAAATTGTTGGCTCCAACTGAGTCAAATTGCTTCAACGGAATTATGGAATTCGACATCAGAATTAGCTGCGATAATTGAGCCAGTGTCTATTCTTGACTGGAGTCTGTTAACTAGTCTTGTATCCGTATCGCGTTTTCTGTGGAAATCTCTAAAATGCAAACAGATTTTTCAAAAAAGTTCAGGGTGGCCACGACTTTTTTGCAACAAAAACTGTGGCCACGAGGTGTCGATGTTTTTTCACCGAGTTTTTATGAGTATACATTTTTCTTGATATATAACTTCAAAATCGCGATTTTCCCTTAGTGCACCTGCTCTGATTTGAGTAAAACTGCAACAACTTATACCCAAGTATAAGCGGATACGGACAATAGTTCCCGGCCTGAGAGAAGTGACCAACCGTTCCCGGCCTGTATAAAAGGGACAATTGTTCCCGGTTCTTATAATAAGACCATTTTCACCCTGCTTACATAATAGACACGATATTTTTTGGCTTCAGAATTTCAATTTATCGAACTTTAGCTGACTTATTTAACCGCCACTACTCGCCCCGTGTACGGCCAGTTCTCCCCGTCTTTGTTTCGGCTTAGGCGCAGGGTAGGCCAGCGTATGTTAGGACGGACTCAAACATGTTCCCCAAACTACAAAAAGGTAAGAAAAACGTGATTCGTGTCACGCTCATTATAAAAAACCAGTCTTTTCAAAAAATACTCGCGCATGGATACGTGGGTGCTACTCTTCAGGTATAACGTCCTATATATTACCGTCTCTTTATAAAGAGTTAATCACCTAGGTACATCACCCCACTAACTACCAAGCTTCTGCTATCATTAGGAAGAATTTTTTGAAGGGCAGGCAAATCCCTCTGCTTCCGGCCTCGGGTGGAGAAAGAGAATTAAAAAATTTTTTGAGTACAGTCAACCCTCGATAAACCGGCAGCCGTAGGGACCGGCCTTGGGGTGCCGGTTTATCGAGGGTTCCAATAGTTTGGAGCCAACTGTCAACCTTACATGTAAAGTGTCGGTTTATCGAGGTATTTTTGATTATGAACATTTCTTTTTACAAATTAAAATGATAATGATACAATAATAAAGAAACTGGAGAGAAATGATCAAAAATTTCTGACTGGATCTGATCCTTTTTGTTGAATGGCGGAATCATCTTCGTCTGTCTGCAC